>CM033822.1:269652-308524 GCA_019677325.2 Pleurotus cornucopiae | reverse complement strand
TAGGACATGGAATCTACAACAACTTAAAATTGGTTTTGCATATCTATGTGTGTTTGCACTACAGTACACGTGATAGTAGGACATGGAATCTACAACAACTTAAAATTGGTTTTGCATATCTATGTGTGTTTGCACTACAGTACACGTGATAGTATCTATGAAACTTCGCAGCCCTGCGATCCGCGCGAAGCGGTAATTTTTTGACGGCTTGCAGGGTCCCATGGCCTCTTCACCGCTCTTACGAAGGATATATCCTTGTCTGATTTAGGCCAAGATGGCCTCTGTATGTTTGACATCATTCTAACGTAGTACAGGATACATAAATTATAAAACGCTCTATGGAGTATTAAAATGAGGAGAAACACTTTTTTTTACAATTAGCCCAGAAGGGAGATGACCCGTGTCCAGACATTCGGACGACGCTTCTGGTACCAGCTCTCGATCTGATTTCCGACATTGAGCAAGGAGCTTAGAGGCTCAAGGAGAAACTCACATCAGTGGTGACTTTGCAGATCCGCTGATAGTTCGGATCAGATGGGATAACGTGCTGCCGTATGCAATTAGCCGAATCCGCAAACAACTTCGCAACATCGTTGATATCCTCGAGACAAGCTAGTATCTACGCCACAAACAGAGGTTAGCAGTAGTTATTGGATAGTGAAGTAAATTGGTTGCGTACTGGGATATACTCTTGTTTTGATGGTTTCACTTCAGTGTGGAATACTGCCGGGTTCATGAAGCAAGCCTTCGCTGTTAGCATCGCCATGATGACTGGGATAGCGACGAATTCGAATATTTGGGAGTGTGTGAGGAGGTTCAAGTAATCCAACGTATCCACAGCGTGGCTAAGTGCCTCGATGACCATTTCGCTGAGGACGTTCAGCGCGTCGGCTTCTCGAGCAGGATCATACATGTCCTCAACCCTCTTGAAGCCGTGTTTGATCCAAAAGTGCTTGGGCCAGAAGCATCTGGAGTCGTCCACATCTTCGCGATAATCGCGGAGTATGTTGACCTTCTGGAGAAATAATCCCCAAGAGTTCGAAAGAACATCCTGATCGCGGAGCCAATGGCGTTCCAACCCACTGGCGGCAAACAGCCTCGATAGCCCCTGCCCGACTACCCCCGCAACATAGTGGCAGTATAGATCGAGATCGGCGACGGTTTCGACCGTTGACGATGCGGTCTCCTCGCTGATTCGCTGTCTCCTACAGAAATCGGCCATCCCATCGCCCATGGTATGGCAAGTGTCCACTATGATTTCGCGATATCTAATATCTAGTTAAGAACAACGCGTGGATGGTTCACGATGAGCAGACTTACATTTCGTTGGTAAGTGCGAGTTCACGGACGACAACATCGAATTCGACAAGGAGTTGACGATCCTTTTCATTTGGTCCGCTTCCGTTGAATGTCCACCCTTCGATGGAGATGCTTTCGTGGAAAGCGCGTAGCATAGGGAGTTTGACTTGATCGAGATCAAGAGTCATATCATCTTCTATGGTATCCAACGCGCGCAGAACAAGATACAACAGGCATACCTAGAGACCATGTCCTTTGTCAACATGAGTCGTAAGCATCGGGAATGTAGGCTTACTGCAGGTCGCAAATCACCGGGTAATTGCCTGATGACTTTGGCGAAGGTCTTGCTGGTCAAGTCTAGCAAGGCCCAGCATTGCTTCATATCCTTGCTATCGGGTAGACCATTGTCCCTGCCGCCGACCCGAGACTGGGCCTTGTACCGCTGATAAAGGCGAAAGAGAAGGGGGATTTTGGCTGGGTTCTGAAGGAGCAACGAGACGATCTCAGAGAGCTGCATGGTAATGAATCAGAACCAATAGGATGCGGAACGAGAGATGTTGAAATGCTTACCGGGTCGCACGCAGCTATATACCAGCCAGTCTTGTGCTATGATGCATTGGTTACTTGAACCGGATGGGGAGTCAGTGAGCTAAAGGGTTTAGGACCAATTTGATGTGCTTACTCCATATTCCGACTTGGAAGAAAAGTTTCATTTCGGCGAGTTCGCAAATGGTCTTAGCACCCCCCCGATCCAATTTTACGGCATGTTCAGGAGTTCAGCGCCAGGCCAGAGCAAGGAACGCCCCCTTCAAACATAAGTGCGAAGCGATCTACGACTCACGACTGCAACGAACCTAAGAGGGAGATAGGCTAGCAATCCCGAAGACCGTGAGATTGTATTCATTTTGTGAGCTTGAACAAGACGACATACGCGCTCGCTGCTGCGCATCCATTGGCAATGAAAATACTTTGAGCTCGACCATATTTGAACCATGCAGCGGTTATTCTCGTTAGCAACCCGGCCCAGATAGAATCGACTAAGGGCAACGCTACTTCCGCACTTGGCTGTGCATAAGGACTCCAGGGTCAGAATATTGCTCTCCGCATCCACTCAGCGTCGCCGTAGTCCACAGCATCCGCGACCTCAACGTCCGTGTACAAACCTAGGGACATTCAGCCGCGAAGAAAAATTGATTGATTGCTCAATCGAGATTGAGACGAGACTGTCCGGTCAGTGGGTGCAAGCAAGAGCACACTCACATAGCATTATGCATGAATTTTCTAAACGTTCAGACGTTCGTGGTCCAAGACAAAGAGCAAGTGCTGGGCGGCAATCACAATGAGTACTTGATGACTAAATAGTCATGTGTCAATGCTAATCAGGAGTCGGCGCTTGGTAGCTTCGTCTCGGAAGAGATCAGACCATTCTGTTTTTCGAGTTGAAAACGCTGAATTACTGACGGGGCAAGGTAGATTCTCTCCGTTTAACTCCCATGATAGACCCTGTTATCAGCCAAAGCCCAGAAATCCCCTTCACTGACTATTCGCGGTGGCGTTTGCGACTGGGAGAAGGCGGGCGACACACATGGCATTACCTCAAAGCTGAAGAAGAACACGAAGAATGGCCTCAGACGGACATTGACCGGTATTGGCTAGGTCTGCCCCTCGTAGTGCGCCTGTGCTTAGAATACATGCAGAAACAAGCTAACTCAGCCCATTAGAGCTCGAAGAAACTTGTCACAATCAAACCTGCGGAGGACGCGTTTGAGGCAGCCAGGCGGGGCTTTGAGTTCGTGAAGCACATTCAAGCGCCCGACGGTCATCTACCGGGAGAGTACAGCGGGCCAATGTTCTTGCTTCCTGGCATGGTCATTGGTTCATACGCGTCGGGGCAATGGTTCGAGGAGGAGGAACGCTTGGAGATGATTCGGTACCTGCTCAATCGCGCTCACCCGGAAGACGGAGGGTGGGGGATGTACGTGTCTATCCCTTAGTACTTCTTAACGTTATTAACAGAAGTTCCAGACATGTTGAAGGGCCCTCAACCGTGCTGGGAACAGCACTCAATTATTGCGCCCTTCGTCTACTCGGTGTTGACAAGGATCACCCAGCTGCTGTAAAGGCCCGCGACACACTGCATAAGCTCGGTACGCATTATATGTACGCTAAATTGCTATTTCTCAGCCGCCTGAATAATACACAGGTGGCGCTGTTGCTTCACCGTCCTGGGGAAAGTTCTGGATGTCTGTACTAAATGTATATGAGTGGGAGGGGAATAACCCTATTCCACCTGAACTATGGGGAGTTTGTCTTGAGTATACTTATCCATTTCTAACTTCATCTCTAGGTTACTTCCTGACTGGGTTCCTATCCACCCTTGGCGCTGGTGGATACACACTCGCGCAGTATATATCCCAATGAGCTATCTCTATCGCGTTCAGTTTAAAGTTGAAGAGACACCGCTCATTCTGTCGCTGCGAGAGGCAAGTGTCTTGCGCACAATCCTCGTTTCCGAGACTAACCTTCCGCAGGAGCTATACACAACGCCATATAGGTTTATCGACTGGCCAGCACAACGCAACAACATCGCCCAGATTGATTTGTATGCCCCTCATACCGTGGCGCTGGATATTCTAAACACGCTGCTCAGCCTAACGGTGGAATCCTGCACGATCCCCGCTATTCAAAGACGCGCACTTGATAGGGTATACGAGTTAATCTGTAAGGAGGACGAGAATACTTGTTATCAAGACATCGCGCCCGTGTCGAAAATGATGCAAATGGTGTGCCGTGCTCATCGCGAAGGATGCGATAGCGAAGCCGTCCGGAAGCACGCGGAAACTAGGGCCGATTTCATGTGGGTTCGCCCAGATGGGATGTGCGTTCGAGGAACGAACGGGAGTCAACTTTGGGACACAGGCTTTGCGGCGCAAGCGGTTGTGGAGACCGGGCTAGCCGATTTGGAGGAGAACAAAGCGTCGACGCTCAATATCCTCACATGGATAGTTGATTCGCAGATGACGGAGAATCCGAAACACTACGAGTCCGCGTACAGACACTCGACGAAAGGAGCATGGTAAGCTTCCATTCCTGCTAATCCGCATACGACTCAAGGTGGTATGTACTACAGGGGATTCAGCACCAAGGAGCAGAATTACACCCTCTCGGATTGTACGGGCGAAGGCCTGAAGGCGGTTCTATATTTGCAGAACAAATGGAGGTCCGTCGCTTCTTTGATCCCCCAGTTCGGTTATCGTGAATTCTTATCTCTCAGTGACTCCCCGAAACTGATGTCTGATCGACGAATATTTGATTCTGTTGACCTCATGATCGGGTTGCAGAACAGTGATGGTGGATTCGCGAGCTATGAGAAAATCCGTGGGCCCCGCATCTTGGAGGCGCTCAATCCGTCGGAGGTGTTCGGTACCTTTCGTTTTGTTATCCTTCGAGCACCACAGCTTTCTAACGCAGCTCCTTCACAGGCGACATCATGGTCGAGTTCAACTATCCTGAATGCACCACATCAGTCATCACCGCTCTGAGCGTGTTCCGTAAATACTACCCCGAATATCGCAAACACGACATCAGGTTAGTCGCGTCTGTTTAATTAAACTCTGCCTTCTTATCGCCCTTTTAGCCGTGTAGTATCCAAAGCGATCAACTTCTTACACAAGGCACAACGGCCCGAAGGGGGTTGGTTTGGATCATGGGGCATCTGCTTTACGTACGCCACAATGTTCGCATTGGAGAGCTTAGCCTTGGTCGGAGAGACCTATGCAACAAGCGAATCCGCTAGAAGGGCTTGTGAGTTCTTGCTTGACAAGCAGATGGACGACGGCGGCTGGGGCGAGACATACAAGGTATGTCCCTGAACATGCGGTGCTTTCTCAATTGTTCCTCACCCTCGGTGATACTTCTAGTCTTGTGAAACCGAGATATATCATTGTCATGAGCGCTCGCAGGTCGTGCAGACCTCTTGGGCAGCGTTGGCGCTCATGTTCGCCCAGTATCCTCGGCGTAAGCCTATTGCGCGGGCGGTGAAACTTGTCATGTCGCGGCAACTACCTGTGAGGGTTATGACAGCTCGCCGCGCAATGACTGATACTGATTCTGACCCCCGATTTCATAGGACGGTTCTTGGGAACAGGAAGCCATTGAAGGCATTTTCAACAAAACGTGTACGATCACGTATCCTAACTTCAAGCTTGTCTTTACAGTCTGGATGCTTGGTCTCGCTCACAAGTACCTGCAACGAACTGATCTAGAGTAAACCTATCTCATCGTAGGTATCTCCACGGACATTAATTTTTGATCGCACATACCTAGAGTCTTAGATATCCTTGTCGTTTCATTCATAATGTTGCATAACTTATGTTAGCAGTGCCTGGTCGTGTATCTTGCTGAGATGGAGATAACCTGAGAATGCATCAAAGACCAAGCCGCACTGTGCCCATCCAAGCTTGACATGGAACGTCACTTGCAACCCAAACTTCCGATGTATCGCAGTCGATGATAACACAAGCACATCGTTATTTATTTTTACGTTGTTCGACAACAAAGTATGAAGTGTACAGTTTACATGGTGTACATACATACACTGTTATTTGATGTCAATAATCACAGGGGCAGCCTGAGGTACAAGCACTGGAAGCTCGATGTGTTCGTGTCGATTCATTCGCTCGCTGCCGCTGCTATTGTTACTCGAATGGGGCGAACGCAAAGCTTCTCGCTTGAGGTTGAGGAGCATGCGAGTTGCCGTCATCGAAATAGCGGAAACCGCATATCCGTGTAGCAGGAAGCGTTGCGCAATCTGCAATCACGATGAGTTAAGACATAGCACAAGAGAAGGTGAATTATGAATTACCTCCAGTTTAATCCACGAGACGGCAAGAGCGATGTAGACGACCAAGATACTATGGACGATGTCTTTTCAACGACGTTGGGTAGGCGAAAGCAGGGGGACATACATCAGAAAGTGTAATACAGAATCCCGAAGCATAATGCGCATGATGCTTGACCCGGTGAAGCCATAGTTCCTCTGCATTCGCATGTGGGAGACTCCTCGAGCTACCACGAGAACCAAAGCAACAATATCAAATGCGATAGCAGGAACACTTTACGTCCATCGTCAGTACCTTCACCCATATCTCAAATGAAGCGCTCACAAGAACAGCGACGTGTCAACTGACTCGCTCGGAAGACAGACGAACATGTTTACCATGAAAGGGAGCGGAATGCGAGTAAAGTTAGGCGCGAGCCGTATGGCGACGTATATTTCGCCCGATAGGGTCGCGAGGAGCATGATGGCTAAGAATATTGTTATCCATCGGCTTCGTCCATATAGTCCGTATATCCTAAACGCGAGGATGAGGTGGACGCAGAAGACTATCGAAGTGCCTTCACAGAGAGTGAATACAAAACACGGCACACAAACCCGGAATCGGACGCACCCGTAGCTTCGATGATATGGTGACCCCAAGCTTGACCTTCGTTCTTTGGTCAGAGACGCTGATCTCAAGAAAGATCTCACAACTTACAGCTAAATCGAGAGTGAAGAAGGGAAGGGTCAGTGGTCACGACTAGCCCTGAGTCCTGAGAAAGGGTGGCACGCACAACTATACAACTAGGTTAGGCATTGAACACTACAGAAGTGAAAAGGACATACTTTCTGAGTATTTCTGGGGGCGAATCCAGCTGCTTTCCATTCAGGATCAACACCAGGCTGACGGCAATAGCCACATACCGACTGTGTTGAAGATCTGCCATATTATTGTCTGATATCGATTCTGCAAAGGGCACGAGGGCTCGTATAGTGGTTGATTGCGAAAGTAGAGGGCTTACTATGAAGAATAGCGCGCGTGGATATGTCCATCTCCCGTGCTACCAAACACCGTATGGGAGACCGGTCCCGAAGGATGTATCATATTTGCGTACCCATAATAGTTGTTCCTAAGCGTAGATGCAATCAGTACCCAGCCTCCAAGGGGACAGAGAAGGTGAATACACCAACCTCATCAGGAAGCGTCACGAAGTAGTCCCACACGAGCAAGGTCAGTGATGATACTACATCAAGCCAATCGTGAGTAAAGATCGTATGAGGATAGAGAGAGAGTAGCGACCTTGCGCATACCGCGTTGCGTATAGCTGATGATACGAGTTGGTGATTTGGTCCATGAAGGGCGACATGGCTGCGGGGTTCGTCCGTACGACGTAGTGGTTGAGGAGGACTCCTGGAAGAGGGGCGTGTGATGAGGATATCAAGCAAAGCCCAGACTTCGGATGTAAGGAGTCCCAGTCAAATCAAATCCCAAATCCCAAACGCCCGAAGATCAGGGTAGTCAGTACATAGTGTCTCCGGCGAAGGGAGATCGGCGACCATCCCACACAATCGTGTCATTGTTACAGAATTGAGCAATGCACGACACCGCCCATAGGAAGCTAAAGCCATATGACCGTGAGGCCCTGAACTGCCAATCCATTGATGCGGAGGCACTGGCTACAGTAAGACGATGCTATCCGGGTTAATCACCGCGTATTCTGATGCATGGTGCATGGTGTGGGGGGAGTTTCGATGTGTCCGAAGTGAAACGATGCACGATCAATCGGATGTCTCCATCTGATCCCCCAAATGAAAACTGGAACTAGTGCCGCCGAGACCGAATGATCGCGAGTGGCGCGGAGCGAAGGTGAGCGCTAGGCGCTTTTGTCTATAGTAATACATAGAATATTCAGAAGCGTCAGCACGCCCCAGAAAACTCGCGACGCGACCAACTAACCATGCGAACAGAAGTGCCCGCAAGCCACTACGACGTCGTAATCATCGGCGCTGGAATCGCTGGGTCGGCGCTCGCGTATGCGTTATCATCGAGGTCAACGGACACCACTCATTCAAACCAATACGGATCGAGGAAGCTCAGGGTCGCCCTCATCGAGCGGTCTCTCTCCAAGCCCGATAGGATTGTTGGGGAGCTTCTCCAGCCAGGCGGCATCATCGCGCTCCGCGAACTTGGGTTGGAAGTATGCCTCGAGGGCATCGGCGCGATTCCGGTACGCGGGTATTGCGTTGTGGAGGGCGAGAGGCAGGTAACGGTGCCGTATCCAGATGGCTTTGAGGGAAGAAGTTTCCATCATGGAGAGTTTGTGATGACGTTACGCGACAAAGCGATAGGCGCCGATGGTGTCGACGTGATAGAAGCTGTTGTGACGGAACTGATAGAAGAATCTGAAAGCGGGAGGATTGCAGGAGTGCGATACCGAACAAGGGAGGCTTCCAACGCGACTTCTACGCACGAATTGCATGCCAAGGTAGTCATCGTCGCGGATGGCAGCGCCTCGAAATTCAGAAAACAAGTTCTTCAGCCAGCCTATGCCGCCAAAGTGGAGCCTCGGCTGATCAGCCATTTCGTTGGACTCATCTTGGAGGGCGCAGAACTGCCCGTCGCGCAGCATGGTACAGTCGTATTCGTCGGTGGACACGGCCCCGTACTTCTGTATCAGATATCGGAGGGATGCACGAGGATGCTTATCGACGTCAAGGAGCCGCTGCCTGCGGACATGAAGGTGCGTTCATTCATTTACGATGCACAGAGGAAACTAACTCACCAGCTATGGTTGTAACTTATGATAGTCGCACATCCTCACCGAAATCGTGCCCCAACTCCCGCCCTCCCTCCGCCTCCCTGCGACTTGCGCCGTGCACTCCGATCGTCTGCGTCGCATGCCTTGTCCCTTCCTTACTGCAATCAACCAGAACTCATACCACACAAAACCAGGTGCCATCCTCCTTGGCGATGCATGGAACACGCGGCACCCGCTAACCGGCGGCGGCATGACTGTCGCGCTGAACGACGTGGTGCTACTACGAGACATGCTAAACAAAGTCGACGACTTGGGTGATTGGACAGCGATGGAGGCGGGGCTGAGTCGGTGGTATTGGCAACGCAAACCGCGTTCTTCAACAATCAATATGCTTAGCTTGGTGCTGTACGAGCTGTTTGGGGCAGCGGGTATGTCGATCTTCCTTCGCAGTTTCGTCAATTGACTGGAGATATGTTAGACGAGGAACTGTCCATCATGCGCCTTGGGTGCTTCAAATATTTCGAGCTAGGGGGGGAGTACGTTAGAGGGACGATATCCTTGTTAGCTGGGTGTGTGCTTTGGGCTTCTACTCACTAGCTTGCTAACATCATACAGAATATCGAGCTCCCCGTTCCAACTGTTTCGTCATTTCTTTGGCGTTGCGATGTACGCCATCTTGGTTCTATTCCAATCTACTCCGTTACCCTCTTCACCCCGATATCATCATACAATCAGTCACCAACCCGCGATGAACGTAGCTCTCAGCACCCTGGTGCACTATATGTCCTTGCTCACCAAGAGCGTGCGCGTGGTATGTCCGCTTCAATTGCATAATTCATGTGCTGACAAGGCGTCGAAGATATGGAAAACTTGCGCAATATTCTTCCCACTTCTATGGGATGAAATACGATGGTGGATTCCGTCTAAATCTAGTGTTCAGTCTCCTGCACGATGGGGAGGTGCTATGCTTGTAGCTATCGTTATCTTATCGTTTGGTGCAATCATTTGTAAATGATGAATATGCTTACCGTCCGTGAACCACCTGGCTGGCTCAGTTGATAGGCGTATAGTTCTGATACCACTTGAGGGGCTTCGTTTACTGGAGATCGCGCCTCGTACTTGACTATGTCGGCTCAAGAGCGGTTGAAAATGGCTCCTTGGGCGTGAACTACAGATCTACGTAGCAATCCTTCAGCGCTCAGCAATTGTTCTTTGGCGTCCGCTTTCGGGTCGTCCGTATCTCTATCTAGGTCCAGCACTTGGGACACGCGAGTTATCCGACCGGCCATAGCGAGAACTCGGTTTTCGAAGATGGACGCTCCTAGCCACCCGAAAGCGCCTCCGCCCTCGCGTGCCGTTTTCGGTGTAGACGTATTGATCGTTCGGGTCGAGCCCAGGTCTTTGCCATCGGCGAAGACCAAGGAGACCAACATACCAACCAAGATTTAAGAATGCTGTCGCGGAAGTCAGGCATACCCAAATGGCAGCGAGATGGATACGCTTCTAACTTGTACGCTTCACCAAGTGTCTCTATTTGTCCTTCTTTGTCCCCGCCTGTTACCGTCTACTGAAACTACTAGCGGCTAACCCGTGCTACGCACGGTGTAAGAACCAAGTGCTTATGACAGTTATGCATATACAACTAAGTAATAAATGGGTATGTGTCGAAAACTGAATAATAGGACATAAGGCGTAAGGGGAAGACCGTGTCTCGTCCGTGTGCGTGCTAATGAGTATGTACGCTCGTAGCCATCGTGCACTCGCTCCTACAACATTGAGGTCAGTTGCATCTATCTCRAGGCTGAACRAACCTATTAGATATCCCCCGTGTAGGCCTTCAGACCCTCAAAGCTCGTAGCCGTGCAAGACCCGATGCTTGCATCAGTTGTCAGCCAGATCATCGTAGTTCATGCAGCGCCGGTGCGGTAGTCGTGCCCAGATTCAAGGATCCGCRCCCAAACGTGAACCAAGTGGTCTGCGTTGTCGCGCTCGTAGCGAGATTCAYGCTCGCAAACATGATTATAGCCTGATGGGGCCCTTATCCGTGCTGACCCCGATGCTGCCCGCAGTCGTTGTTATGATCGCACTTACCACATGCGCAAGCTCGTAGTCGAGTACCTGACATCCTTATGCACACRGCCCTAAGCGCATCTGAAATTGAGATATTCGAAGAACCTGAGTAAGACGCACATTGCCAGGCCATAGAGGCGTCCACGATGTGTAGAAGCCGCATAAGCCTGAGTTGACGACCGTGTTCGCAATCATAACCGCGCGGGTGTTAAGCTCTCGTGCTCCTGCCTATTTGATTCCAAACTGTGTCATAGAGATGGGCCACAATACAATGCTCACCCCTCAGAGCAGTTCTCGTGCTCGTGCTCGTGCCCAAGCTGGAGTGAACCCTGCACCACTATCGCGTACCTGGCTGAAGAGAGTGAATTGAGACGGACAGATGACATGAGGCAACACACAACTGTGGCCTATGTTACCAGAGGCGACCATTTCCCATTCTGGTTGACTGTGTCCGGGTAAGGGTCCTGAGCAGCAGCCGGAGGTATTTGGATACGCACCGAGGATACGCTAGGATAAGCAGCATTGCAAAAATTGCTCGTGGCCACGACCGTTCCCGCGCTGGTGCTCATATTCATGGAACTGCGGATTTCGTACGCCCGTACCGGTCTGCTTACAGTCGCAGTGGTTATCCACCGCACACAGGGCCTTGGAGAGTGTCGGATGTAAATTAAGAATGTGCGCGCGCGATATAAGCAAATCGCACCTAGTAGAAGCCATAAAGGCGTGCGCGTGAGCCAAAGGTCCCGTTCCGTTGACTTTCAATTTGCGAATGGTTGTCTCGAATCGTTGAGCGCGAGAGAAAGTCAAAGGGATAGCCTCCGTGGTCGTTGAGAGATGCTGAGCGCCAGCAGAGAGCCCAGAGACAATGCGGTACTGCGTAGAGTTCCAGAAATTTCGACGTGTCTCAAGATCTCAAGGCACATGATCGCAAGCTGCAAGAGGGCGAGCAAACGGAGATACATCCAAAAGAGGTCAGAAATGGTCTCACCAGCCAATCAGCGAGCTCCTTTGTCTCCGTGGGAAAAAATGCATGCTTTTTCTTATATAGATTTGTCTACAAGTCCATAACGCTCTCGTATAAAGCTCACCCGCACACGAGAGCCTGGGTAGGAGGCTGACACCACAGACGTCCCTCCGCTGCAGAAGAAGAAGGGATGTGAGGGTCCTGTATGGGTTCCCTTGCGAGTCTGTGGATTTCTGATCCCCTACGACTTTCTCGTGGCGTATGCGGAGAAGAACCTGCCAGACGACCTCGAGGCTAACGCTAAGGCCAAAGAGTACTCAGAGATCATGATCAGGGACTATCGTAAGCAAAACGCGCTCAAGCACATCAAAAAGCTGCTCGTTGGCAGTAATTACGACGACGAGGAGCTAACAAACGCGTGCGACCTGGCCGTCATCGACAAGTTTCGAAAGGCTCTTGGTCTTGATAGCACTTGTATGCCAAGATGGTACCGCATCGTACGTTTTACAAAAACCTTGTATCGTGAGGTCTCTGCTAATCCCCAGCTCCACTTTAGCATAGACCTTGATCCCCTGACTTCTCTCACCCCCCAAACCGCATGAATGAGGCAACCTTTTCGTACCGTTTGAGCTATCTAAATTGTAATACACACCCGTTGGCAGACATCATCTTGTTCGCGAGAAGGACGGACTTGCGTTCGCAAGTTCAAGCATGGCGATTTCGTCGGCTCCGAGTCGTACAGAAATTCTGGTAGCTCTCGCTCGCTAAGAGACTGCGCGAGCTTTCGATCGGGGTGCCTCGGCATTGTGCACATTCTACTGTTGCACGACGACGGCACCGTATGTATTTCCTCCCTTCCTCTCTTTCCTTCAGCTCACGCATACAACGACAGCAGCCATAGAGCTCGAAGCCCGCGAAAGTGCCCAAAAGGCGACAAAAGTCAGTTTTGGATGTAGAGACCACATCCCGTTTGTATCCCTTCCCCAACCTGCTTTTATTCTACGTCTCTGGCACAACCATTTTTGTTCCCCTCACCGCGTGCCTCTGCTTTCGTGTTTGCATTCTTGTTCGCATGTTCATCAGCAACACTGACTTTGACTTTGTCCAGATGAGTCTAACGGCAGTGGTGCGAGGGTTCACGGGTTCGAACTGCCACCAACGTTCAGCGACGGCACGAATGCCGCTTTGACTCTGTCAATGACCGAAGACATCGCCGAAGAAGAGAAGATGCTCGGTAGCGACCCCAGCGGAATCGACTAGCTTCTTCTTCAGCTCAGACCCGAGCGTCGTGACAGTGATTTTGGATAAGCTAATGTCCTATACAATTCGTAGCCATGGTCCCCTTTCTGTCTTTCACTGAACTTGGACTTATAGTTATGGAGCCATTGAAGAACAGTATCAATCATCAAAGTGATCCGGAAATTTGTTTTGACTTCTTCCGCAGAAAAGTTCCCGCGGGCAGAGAAAGTTTTTTTTTTTTGGGGGGGGGGGGGRTGCAGCTAACCATACACCGCTTTTAGCGTAGTGTGGAATCATCAAGACCCGATGCTAAGACCCTCCCCTCAGTGGTCTAGCGGGACCGAGTGCGAAACCGCAAATACAAAAGCTTTGTTTTTACCTTGACTCTCGCTAGCAAGGCATGTCAACTCCCCATGAGCCCTCGTCTTTCGTCAAAATTTTCATACAGAATGGCTACGCTTTGATATCAGCATCTCTCGGCGTCACGTTGGCTCTGGTGTCCTGCTCTGCCTGGTATTATTACCAGAGAGTGACGCGTGAATGGCTTTTGAATATTTCACTTTTGGGACATCCTCGCAAAATCAAACTCAAACAAACGGTCGTTATCTGTGGAGGAAGGCAAGTTTTTATTCCGCTGTTGAGTCTGTTGGTTCCAGTACTGACATAATTTCTGAAAAGCATGGCAGGCTTGATGACTGCCCGCATCTGTGCAGATCATTTCCAAAACGTAGTCATCGTCGACCCTGAGATTAAGAAAGCTGGCCGGGAGTTTGCGAAGAAACGAGTGGCTCAATGTGATTCCCTTCATGGTATGTATCCTAAGCAGAGTTCTCTGGTTTACTGACGCGCTCTGTAGCTTACCTAACATTTATGGTCGACGGCCTTCGTCGTCTACGGCCCAACTTCGATACGATGATTAAGGAAGCAGGAGGAGTGTAAGTTCATCGTGTTCGTCTTTCGAATCCTCATTGATCTTGGTATGCGCGCTAGGGTTTCCCCAGGCACCTTACCGTTGCATTTTGGTGGCATTCCTATCCTTACTCCGCAATCGTATTCTACTACAATGTTCAAGTCAACCGCTGGCCTCGAAAAGACTCGTGGTCTTCCCGACACAATACTCATTCGTCGTCCCAAGTTAGAGGCACTATTATACCGGTTACTTATAGGCTCGAGCGCAAAATGTATTCAAACGATACAGGGTACAGTTACGGGGCTTGTTCCCTCCGACGATATGTCTACCATACAGACCGTCAATGTTCGCACGACAGAGGGAGAGGAGAAGGATATGAAGAATGTTTCGCTTGTTATAGGTCAGTCTCGATATGACACATCACGGATCACCCGCTTGAATTACTCCTTCAGACTGCACAGGCGCCGCCCAAAGAGGTACCAGGTGGTTGAAGTCGGCCGGCTTTATACCCTCCTCCACTAAACCGTCTCCTAATATCAAGGGCCGAGCGGGAACGACTAGCGATTTGCGTGTCATCTACGACCACAAACTATACTATGTCACCGTAACATTTGACAATATTGGAGACCTGGTTCAAGATCTCCCTAGTCCAGGAGGCTTCGGCCAAGGATTCATCTACACCTACTACACACACTACAAGTGGGGCAACAACTCCTTCACTCCTTCATACTCGCGCGGATGGACGATACAAGTATGTATTTGTCTTATTTCTGATGGCTTCAAAGATCTCAACGTCAGGAATAGTCCAGCTTTGTTGTGGTGGCTGGGCAAATACCCATCTACCCAAAAACAGCAAAGATATAATTTCGTATGTCCATTCAGTGAAAGGCGCTCAGCCTCCGCAGGCGTGGGTCATAAAAGCCATAGAGATGCTTCTCGAAAGTGAGCGGAGAGGAGACATTACCATGACCTTCAAGCCGCTGAAAATACGTACGTTTGCCGTATAGTGTACTTGAGTACTCACAAGTAACTCGCGATCTTACAGCCGCAGCTTCGTTCGTCCAATACCACAGAATCGCGCAATCCTTGCCTTCCAATTTCATTGTTGGTGATTCAGTGGCGCAGATCAACCCTGTATTTGGGTAATCCTATCCCCCTCGTAAACAACGATAATGTGACTCAAATCCTGACAATAGGCAAGGGTGTACCAAGGCCCTCTATGGAGCCACAGTTTTAAACTCTATTCTCCATAACTGTGTCCCTGCGGCAGAGCTCGGCCGCCTCCCTGAAAACTTCAGCACATTGTATTTCGAGCGTTCACATGGCACAGTAGAAGACTTGTGGCGAGTTCTCGCTGCCGTCTCTGTGTATATTCCATTGAGTTAATCTCGAAAACCTGTAGGACGTCGACCAAAGCTTTAGGTGAGAATACTAATACTCACCGGGGTGAGTATGGGGCTGATTATATCTCTTCATGACAGACTATGGCTACTCTACAACGATTCCAGTCAAAGGCGAGAGCCGCACTAGGGAAGGTGCTGTTGCGCGTTGGTACTCATACTACGCGTATCGAGCAGCGGAAACGGTTAGGCAGTCCATCGTTTTCTGCCAGGATCTACTGATGCAAGCTTGAATCCCATCTCGTAGGATGAGGTAGTCGCATCCGCGTTATGGCATGTCCGTATGCTTGCTATGCCGCAAGTGGAGGCCTTTAAACCAAGGGTAGTATGGGGTGTTCTACGATGGGCAGTAGTCGATGCTATAGTAGGATCGTAGAGATCGACAAAATCGCCTTTTATAGGTTGGTTCTATTCCTCACAGGTTTCCAAAAAAGGCGATTCTCTTCTCTCAGTAAAAGCAACCCGAGTGTCCAAAACAACTTGGCCGATCATTTGATATAGATAGTATACTGAGCGCAGTGTTTACTACAACTCGCCACGGTGGTGCATGACTGTCGTTTACACGCCTTGAATGGAGCAAGGATCAGATACAATATCCAACTTGCAACAAGAATGTGAACGATACAAGGTAATGGATGTCGATAATCAGAAATATTGACGTCGCTTCAATGGTACAGCTTGACATGGTTAACTTTCAAAGTTCCGATGTCCTGTATACTGGCCATCGCCGCCTTGAGGCTGTCGGTTGCCCCAGCAACGGCCGTTTGGTGTGCCTACATAACTCGCTTTATCCAGAACTAAGTTTGAAGAACGTTGGGGCATCGAACTTACCGCTAATGACTCCCAGCCAACTATCAAGACAAGCCGCCTCTCGTTCTGATCCGATGTCCCCCAGGTTCCGGCGACGATACCAACTCCTTTCGTTGCAATTATCTCGTTGAGATAGGGAGCAACATCAGCCGCCGTTTTGCCCTCATTGAGCTCCATCATCGCCACTTCGACAATGCCGGCTTCGAATACTGGTGACGGGTTTGATTCAAAGTCGACCCCCATTGCTTCGCCGATTACCCCAACCTTGGAGGCAAGTAGGGCTTGATGATCAGCATCATCCTTGCTTTCTCTGGCGGCTTTCCTGGCTTCGGCGGACGGCCACACTGTGACGGGGTGGGTGAGTGCTTTGTGCGAGTTGGAGAACACTCACTAGGTACTAAATACCCAAACTCTGGATCCTCGTGTTGTACACCATGATATACCCTATTCGTCGTTGAATCATAATACGATTCGCGTGTGCCATTGCATGAAGTACCTCCTACACCCCGCTGCAGTCGCCAGCTCCCGCAGTTCATCGTTCATTGCCTGAGGATTGGCGCGATATTCTTCGGTCGTTACGAATCCCAACCATGAAGTCGTAGGTGTTGGCATCGTGTCTCAGTGGGGGCCCCACTTTTCATCGACACTGCTTTTGTAGGGTATTGCATCCACTCTTTCTCATGGAACTTCAATATCAATTTACAATCAGATTTGCTGTCAATTCGTCACCTGCCGTCTCCGTTCAAACTCAGCTGGGGTATTGTTCAGTGGAATTTTCTTCGACTATAAGGAGGCTCTTACCCTGACGATTGGCACCGTGCACGCTCATACACAGCGTGTCCCTGTGCATTTTTGTTATTCGTGGCTGCCAGGCTGATGCAAACCTAGGCCAACTTACGTGTACGAATCTGTCCCTTTGCTTGCGTTTCTGCTAGACCTTTCGTAGGAGAACTTGCTACTCAGCGAGCGTGATTGGGCGCGGACTCGTCTATCTCAGGACCTCGTCTCGGACCTCGTTACAAGTCCACGATGTAGATAGTTGATTTCCACCAACTAGCAGCGCTAACCACGTTCTGAAAGCCTCTTCAGAGACCATGCGAAGCGATGAATAGCGATGTTCACGATCGATGGAAAGATCACATAGCTCTAGGTACGGAAAGTTCTCATAGAATCCTGACGATAGTGTGCGGCAACAGGCTGAGACAGGGCGAAGAGGATATGTTCCCGCATCAGTGCATTGTTGGAGGCCTTGGGATTGTTGAGATCGATAGCGTGGGTTTACTAGAAGCCAAGCGAAGCACCGATGGCACGCGTGACCAGGAAGATTCCTGCCTTGTCTGATTTCGTTAGATCTCATCGTATGGTTTCGTTAGTGGAACTGGGATGCCTGAGGGAACTGGGAGGGAAGTGGTTGGTCGGGGTGAAACAGAACCAAACAAAGTCAGCACTCGACGCTGCAGCTTGCGCTGCAGACAATGGCGTCAATGAACCTGAGAGAGAATCTGACATGCGAAGAGGATAAGTTTGCTTAATGGTGCAGCACAATGGAGTGCATCGTGATGCGTCCGAGCTCCAGGCGTATGGATCAACCATCCGAATTGCAGACGTCTCTCGAGTCGATGGTAAATTTCAAGTTGATTTCCAGTCGAGATTTCCAGTACCTGAGGCTTATTTGGAGGTGTCGGGAGGGAACATGAATTGCTATGGTGCGGGACACCTAAACACCGCCAATTTGGGACAACAGAAATGGAGGCATGATTTGGGCCCCGATTGATTGATCCTTTAGCCAAATGATAGTATTTTATAAGTAGTTTAACTTGTCTAGAGCGATTGTCAAGTACGTCAAAAATGAGTGAGTTATTTCCTTTGGCTGTGGGTGATTTTGCGCGGTCACGTGTATGAGTATATATGGTAATTCAGGGTCCACTGATAACCAGATATGGTAATTACTGATAATCAAAACGATAAGATAAGATATAATGTATCAATCTTCCCTCTCAGAAACACGGCGATGTGACTTATACTTTGTTGAACTGAACCTGCGAACTTTGATTTGAGCCTCTTTCGCTCCCATCCCTTGATGATATGCATTCATCCAACGGTGCATGCGGTGCTCCCATTTCCGGATAGTTTCAACTTTCACCGATTGAAGAGCCTTGGGCATATTTTCTTTCAAGGTCTCGAAGGTGTAATCACAGTGTTCGGCGAGGTACCGCTTGACAGCGCCCCAGAAGAACTCAATAAAATTGAGTTCACAATGAAACTTGGGCAGGAAAATGCAGCAGTGGCCTGCTGCCTCGATGACTTCTTGAACCAAGGACCATTGAGATTTGAAATCGGGCTGCAAATCAAGAATACGTTTAGTGCAGCAATCGGTTGTCTTACAGCTGTCCTTGCATTGCATACGCAGTCCATCCTTCCATAACCCCCGCTCAATCAGGACTTGTTTCATTCCTTTTGGCTCGTTTGGATGTTCTGGGTGATCAGCGGGAAAGACCATTGCCTGAATAACCTTTTGGTTATCCTTGAGATACCATCCATCACAAAGTCGAGCTTGTTTGCCACCCGGTTGGAGGTTCATTCGACTTGTTAATAAGGCATCGGTGGCGTATGCCGAATGTCCTTGTGAGTTGTCCACGATGATGAGAGCCTTATAGCCGGCACCATGATACTTCTCGAACGTCGGTATAATCTTCTCCTTGAGCTGAAACAGGATCAGAGCATATCCAAACCTGGTCAATTCCCACAACACACCTGCTTAACAAACAATTCACCTGTCCAATATCCATCATAATTCTTTCCATATTCCAAYGTCTGGCTGGCTTCCGGTAGCCAACCATATGTGGAACAAATAACATCGCTCTGATGCAGACCTCTGCCTACCCCTTTCTTCCTTAGTGGTTGTTCACCCTCAAAAATCCAGCTTTGAGCTTTCCCATTATTGGCTTGAGCCGTCATCTCGTCGTGCGCAAGAGTTACCAATCGGGTTTCGACGAACTTTCCTTGCGAACTTGGCATCTCTCTATGAACATCATCAACCGCAAACTTGACCAAGCGCCGCTTATACTCTGCCATCTGTGGAAGGAACTCGTTTTGGCGATAGTCGACAACATCAGGTCGCTCATGTCCATCATAATAGAGTCTGTAAGGGCAACCTCAAGATAGCCGCACAGTGCAAGCCTAGCAGAGGGAGAATCCAAAGAGATGAATAAGACTAACTGCAATACATGAGAGAGCTGCTCACCTAGCAGAGGGAGAATCCAAAGAGAACAGGATAAGGATYCTCCATGCTAGGAAGCGAAGTATATACTGTAGTAGCGTGGGAGGAATGAAGGGTAACTGTACAGTACACCAGCCACAGGTACAAACGGATATCACAAGGTACGAGGGGGCATGTGATAATGAAGTGGAAGGGGAATGTACAGRAGTCGTGCCAGCGACCTGGGGAAGTGGGGACAAGGAGTAATGAAGTGGGAAAGGAGGATAGAGGTAGCCCGGACGAGCCCCGAAGTGTATCTACGAGTCCGAGCGAGTCCAAAGTGTCCGAGCGAGTCCAAGGCGTCCGAGCGAGTCCAAGGCGAGTCCGAAGCGTGGTGTCACACTAAGTCAGGTTAATGAATTAGTGCCCAGATGGTCGTGGACTACTGCATCGAGTTGCACCTTGTCGTTCGTTGATTTCGGGATTATTGGAATAGAGGAAATACTCTCAGAAGGGTATGGATAGGGTGAGGTCGGTTATTAGAAATAGTATGTCAATCAACAATACTACTCCTAAGTAGATAGGGGTGTGGTGGTGTATCTACTTGTACGATAAGTAGCAAGTATATACGGGGTTATAGGTCTATATAATAAACCTATGGAATGAACTAGATAGCTAATAAACTGAAGTTAGTATGCCAGAATCCTACTCGTTTCAGATCTGGACTTGTAAAGGTTTTCCCTACTCGTTTCGGGATAGTCAAACTGTCAAAATAGCGTTACTGACACCTACTCGTTTTCAGTGCAGACTTAGCTGTTAGTGCGTTACTGTCACCTACTCGTTTCGGTGCAGACTTAGCAAAAGAAATAGACCGTACTTACTTTTCGGGTCTCTACAAACGGTAATGCTGGTATCCTACTCATTTCAGATACAGCCGAACTCAAGAACTAGAATGTGGGTGATAACTTGTATATTTATTGGCAGAGAGACTAGCTCCCTTTTATACCTAAACTATTTGTACCTAAGAACAATGGTAAGAATAGTGAGGTAAATACAAATAAATACGGGGAACAATGGTCTTTAAGAAACAAAGACCTACAGGAATAATAGGACAAATAATAGTACACAGTAGTATAATAGAGGTAGGACAATGGTCTTTAAGAACAAAGGCCTATTAGAACAATAGAGTAAATAAGGGTATACAGTGGAATAATGGAGAGACAGTGGATACCATTATAAGTGGTTTCCATATCAACAATAGAAGATGTAGAACAATAGAATCCATAACTATTGGTTTCTATGGTGAATTTCCATGACGAACGAACGTCAATGGAAAGATAGAACAATAACCCAACAATGGATAATATCCTAGGGGCTTCGCTCCTAGGGGTTCAGGGGTTCATCCTAGTTCCTAATGTCTTTATACCGAACCTATGTTCTGGTATGACAGCGGGAAGACTTCGGAGTCACCGGACGGGGCTCGGATGCGAAGGGAGKGAACGGAAGGGAAGCAGAAAGGTAAGGGGGCGAGAGGGAAGGAAAGGGAATGAAGGGAATGTAGATAATAGTCCATGGGATGAAGGAAGGGAGAAAGGAAACGAAGGAGGAAGGGAGAGGGACAGGGGAATAGGAGAAAATAGGAGTGTCCCCTTACAGAGTCCCTTCTTATGGGCGGTGTATTGGAATCCCTCGGATCGCAGCCAACGACGTGCCGTACGGATTGAGACCCCTTTCTTTCCTGCTCGCACATTAATCCTCGGGAATAATTCCAGCTCCAGATACTTCTTCAGACCTCGTGGCATCTCTTCATCAACAACCTGTCGCAGGTACTTGTCTGCCACCGCTGGTACCATCCTATTTTGGCTGAATTCTGCCAACTTTGAAGGGTTTATGGCCCATTTCTCTGACCGCACGTATGAGCGAAGCTCTGCACATATTGCAGGGTCTGACAACAGTGAGAACGACTTCTTGTGGCATCCTCGATCTGAAGTGGGTACTTCTCGCTTCTCAACCCATCACTTTGCCCATGTTCGCACCATTCTCCCTCCATATTTTGCAGCGAACCCATGGCTCTCAGCTGCTCGTGCTCCTGCCTCCATCTTGCCACACCCAGCATTGATGACCATGTGCAAGAAGCTTCGCACCGCCCTCATCTGATATGCTTGAAGACCCGTCTGCCCAGCATGGAACACCGATTTCTTCGACCGAAGGTATTTATCAATATCAGAAAATGCTTTTGCAAGTTCCTTCTTCCTGGTTTCTTTTTGTTTTGCCTTGACCACACACGCAGGGACCTCGAGACGACGGCGCTTCAGTGGGGGAGCACCGGTACTTCCCGAAGATCCAATGGTAGCGGTATTCACAGCTTCATTGTCACCATTGTTGTCGCTTTCCATGCTTGCACGAATAGAGTCATCGGAAAGA
Organism: Pleurotus cornucopiae; assembly: GCA_019677325.2. Classification (NCBI taxonomy): domain Eukaryota; kingdom Fungi; phylum Basidiomycota; class Agaricomycetes; order Agaricales; family Pleurotaceae; genus Pleurotus; species Pleurotus cornucopiae. Next base: position 286,631 of record CM033822.1, on the reverse strand, counting down.
TACCCCAGAAACAGCTCACTGTCATCATGCTGAGCAACTGCCCCAGCGCAAGGGACCTGAGGCGGGAGGGGGAGTGACTCAGCTGAGCTGTCATTGCTTTGAGTGCGAGGGTTTACAGAATTCAAACCGACAAATGAACAAAGCATGTTGGCACCGGGGCTGGGGTATATTGGTGAGCATCATTTCCTCTCATTGGCATTGTGATGCTCACGTCTTCCGCAACTCCTCGTCTATCTTTGCTTTCTCGCAAGCCTTCTGCGCGCGATGCTGCTGGGTGCGCTTTGACTGTCCGTTATATCCCAGGCCCCGATTCTTCTCAGCCTTTGCCCACACAGCAACGTTACCAGCAGACTCCATAATGATTGCCAATGGCTCCGGAAGACCGAGCTTTTTCCTCTCGGCCTCGATGGATTCCACCAAATCCTCTCCATCAAGCTCTGAAAGCTCCTCCTCGGAGTCGGATTCGCTGCTGGGTGAAGACTCGAAATCGGAATCACTGTCTGATTCGCAATACTYGTGGTTCACGGTTCCATCCCAATCGCAAACGTCGCTTTCATCGGAAATATCCTCGATTCTTTTTTTACCAGCTCGCGCTCGGGCTGCTGCTGCGAATTTTGAGTTCTTCTTGCGTCCCATTTTTGTACTGAAGAGTAGTGGAATTTAAAATGAGTTTCTGCGTACTAGTTAACTACACTGCAATATGTCTTTATTGAATTTGATTCGCATTTTACACTCCTTTTATGGCCTGTAACCCCCTGACTTCAACTATATCCTCCGTAAGTTGCCGCTCAACGAGCAATTTTGCGCTTGTCCCAAATTGGCGGTGTTTAGGTGTCCCGCACCATACCACAACACAACATGAGCGTCTCATGAGGATCGGTTAAGCGCCCAATAGCACATTGTTTGTCACAAACGCGTGACGTAACGTGTTTCTTCTATTCTCCTCAACACCAACGCTCACGATGGGGATCAAAGGACTAACGCCGCTGCTCAGCACTCATGCACCCGATGCACTCACATCCCATGCGATAGCCACGCTCTTCAACCGACGTGTCGCCATCGATGCGTCCATGTCTATCTACCAATTTCTCATCGCGGTCCGACAGGCCACGGGTGAAATGCTCACCAACGACAATGGCGAAGAGACTTCTCACCTCATGGGTCTCTTCTATCGTACTATACGGATGGTCGAAAATGGTATCAAAGTAGTCTATGTCTTCGATGGACGACCGCCAGATATGAAAAGGGCCGTGTTGAAGGAGAGAGGCGAAAGAAGAAAGGAAGCGGTAGAAGGAGGAGAGGAGGCGAAGGAGGTTGGGACCGCTGAGGATATCTCGAGGTTTACGCGGAGAACAGTGAAGGTTACCCCCCAGCACAATGCCGAGTGCCAGCGCTTGTTGAAGTTGATGGGCATACCATATGTTGTTGCACCGAGCGAGGCAGAGGCGCAGTGTGCTGAGCTTGCCAGAGGTGGGAAGGTGAGTCTGCTCTCTTGAACTCCTTTCCGACTGATATATCAACGCGAACTCAGGTGTACGCCGCTGGGTCAGAGGATATGGATACACTGACCTTTGGGTCACCCATCCTCATGCGACACTTGACGTTTTCGGAAGCCAAGAAAGCCCCCATTGTCGAAGTCAACTTGCAGAAGGCCCTGGAAGGTCTGGACATGGACATGAGCACCGTAAGTGTTTTCTCCATGACGATACTATTGGTCTTGACTGACACTTGGGTTACGATCATGCTAGTTCATTGATCTCTGCATATTACTCGGCTGTGACTATCTTGAGCCCATCAAAGGAGTCGGCCCTACGACAGCGCTGAAGCTCCTCCGCGAGCACGGCAGCCTCAAGAAGATTGTCAAACACCTGAGAGAAAAGTTAGCTATTTGTTCCCTCCCTATCGTCTCACTAACAGGGCTCGACGTCTCTTAGGCAAGCCGAGCGGGAAGCGTTAGCCGTGGAGGAGCCCTCTGACCTCGAATCTGAAGATGAAGATGAGAAGTCCGCTGTTGAAGAAGAAGACAAAAACTCTGACGACGAAGACGTGGGTCTGGGGGACGATGTGCCTCCCACCTCTGACTTCGATTTGCCACCAACATCTGATGGCGCCGCCGATGTCGATATGACTGCTGAAGACAAGGATGTGAACAAAGATAGCGAAGACGAAGACGCACCTAGTGGCAAGCCCAAGGGCAAAGCAAAAGTTATCGCCAGCGACGCGAAATCGAAAGCAAAGACATCCAAGAAATCAAAGCCTTCTGGTAAAAAGAACGGAGACGAGGCGAAGGGGAGCAAGAAGGGGAAAGGCAAAGGCAAAGCAGGTATCACTGTTCCTGAGGAGTGGCCTTGGGAAGAAGCGAAGAAGATGTTTGAGAAACCGGATGTCATATCGGCTGACAAGGTCGAGGTGAGCCCCTCCCGTTTACTGCTGGTCCGACGCTGACTCTCACTTTCGCTTGTTTTGTAGTTAGAGTGGAAAGCCCCCGACGTAGACGGATTGGTCCAGTTCCTCGTCAAGGACAAAGGGTTCAAGTGAGATTTTTTATCATTCCCGGATTTCCTCTTTATCGATATGCTCTCCTCTAATCCCCGTTGTATGGATTCCTGATTGCTGGTTCTACAGTGAAGACCGCGTGCGCAAAGGCGCCGACAAGCTCGCGAAGTTCATGAACACGAAGCAGCAGGGCCGACTGGATGGCTTCTTCACCGTCAAGCCAAAACCGAAAGAACCGGCTGCCTCAGCTAGTAAAGGTACGCGCTACACTGATACCTCCGCTTTCCTGACGGCTGACAATGTACATTGTACATTCTCACGTCTTCTAGGGAAGGGGAAGGGGAAGGTCGATGATAAAAAGTCGGGCGCAGCAAAAGGGAAGACCGGGGGTGTCAAGAGGAAGGTGAGTATTTCCCCGCCTGGCTGCTTGCTAGACGTTGAGCCACTGATCACGCGTGTGCGTCGGTATAGGGCGATGCAGAGTCGGGGAGCAAGAAGAAAGCGAAGAAGTAATGTCCCGTCGTTTCCCCTCAAGTGTCCCTTTGTTGATTCTGGTTCGGACTGTTGTTGCTGTATTTTATCCTTTGTAATCCACTATTCCATCCTGTTTTCGTTGCCTTGTGTACTTGTCTTGGGTCTTCGTCATCCTCTATCATTGACAGACAGTATCAACGAGTGAGTCTTGTCTTGCAGCTCGCAACAGACATTCGATACAGATGTGGAACGGGCCTCTTATTTTATCATTTCCTCTAGTCTTCCGTGAGTCCTTTCGTTGGTAAAGAATCAGGAGTTTTACTCACTACTGCACCGCAGAGCCCCGCGCCCCAAACCGCCAACTACGCCAGAAGTGCAGGGGGTAGATGGATGCTGGGAGTGGGTGCTGGGTGGAGGCTAAGCTCCCCGACTCCCCGTGCACTGCGTATTATGAGCAGTCCAGATGCCTCAGCACTCAATCGACCACGGCCGCCATCGACGGTGCGTCGCAACCACGACTGTAGCCACTACGCAGTTGACAGTGGTTTGCCGGGATCGACTCTCAGTTCCAAATTTCATGAACTGCGATGCAGCTGTTTGCACGACTAGCCCCGCAGCTCGTACTAGCACGTTCCCTCGTAGAGCCTTTGGGCTCGCCTCCATGCAAGCCCAGTTCGCAGCTCCCCGCGCCCGGTGAACACCCTTAAAGCAAGCACGGTTGCCATCGACAGGGTATCGTATCCAGTTTATACCACAGATCGATTCAATCACAGTCACTGCGACCGTTTGCGTCGACTCATGCACGTCCCTTGTGCAATCCTTCGCGCTCGTACGTAAGTACAGAACTCAGCGCGACGACATGTGCCTTTCATCCCACCCACATTCCGACGTATCCGGTATTTCCAGAATTCCATTGGCCCTTTCAATCCCGAGGTGGTATTCGCCACGAGAGTTGAAAAGCTGAAACAACGGAATTTTCCCTCATTGTATAATACCTCGTTTCGACCGTCAACAATTGTAGCTCGAGGTCGAGGCTCAATTATATTGGGTAGGACGGGATTGGTATCATCACCGCCGCGCGGGTCGGCGGGACGTTGGACATTGGCTCGGACATCGTTAGACAAATGATCCAGGTGAGCCGTGATGCATTGACTTGGATGGGTATTTGCCTCACAATACTCCTGCTGGTATGTACGACGGATGGGAATAGTCGCGTGCCTGACCTTTCCAAAAGCTGTTGTTCAGAGTATGTTAGCCGGCTAGAGCGCCCACTATCGAAACTGCGGATATCATACACGCTTCAGCGTCGCGCCCAACCGCAGTTGCTATTACTATTTGTCTGTCGCATCTCCACGCATGCTCGGGCCTCTAAGGCCGTTCTCATTTTTGCAGCTGAGATTTGCTGGTTCTAGCCATTTGGACTAACTAACTACCTCTAGCTATGCAAGTCGGATTCGGTTTCAAGTATTTTGGAGTGAGATGTAAGATTACCTCCCCGCCAAGTCTCGTAAGTGTAACTGGTAGCCGAGGGAGGACTTGTATCGCCCTATATCCCGTCGCAATATCCTCATCTTTAAGTTCTAGCCAGGCGCAGCTGCACTGGTCTGTGGGGAGTCTGTGACTTGTGAAACATCCAACAAAGAGGAAAGTGTATGTCCAAACTGCGGTAGTTACGGAACGAAAGAGCAATCGATGGAGGCGCCAAGCCCAAGCGCGTAATTTCGTACCTGATTCCATCATCAGTCGGCACCTCTACTATCTTCATTCCACCACTCATATATGTAGAAACTCTCCGATGGCCTTATCTATCAAGGAAGGGACAATCTGACCTAGAGCATCGTCGACCAAGGCTACAAGAATGGTAGAGACGTTGCTTTGTCCCCAATTTAAATGGTAATGTATAAGCAATGTAGATGTATAGGGGCACAGATTTTCGACAAAGATCTAATCAGAGTGTTGTGTAGGAGCTACGATTAACGTTCAAACGTGCATTGGGATGATCAACGACTTGGTGGCGATGCGGTGACTGCGGATAGCTTTGCCTTGACTTTGCCAGTCTGCAACCGCACAACCGTACCCCGTCGGGATGTCCAGACAGGGTGCAAGTATTTCCGCAGCACGGAGAAAACTATATTTTAAGGGGAACAACGTTGCTGACACAACCCAGCGTTCTCTCCACACTTCTTCTCCACCATCATGGATTTCGTCACAAGCCTCCTACCACGCGCCGACGAAGAACTAAACTCGCCGTATGGATACACTCCGACGAGATATGTTGCCATCATCTTCATCGTGCTCTTCTCGCTGTCCACCCGTGAGTCCCAACATCACGTCGAGGAGTCATAGTCTCGAGCTGACCATCGGAATTATTATTATGATGTCTAGTCGCCCATACAGCGCAGGCCAGCATATTTCGGACGTGGTGGTTGTTCCCAACAGCGTGCCTAGCTGGTGCAGTCGAAGTCCTCGGCTGGAGCGGCCGTCTCTGGTCGAGCTACAACGTTGGCAACTCAGACGCGTTCCAAATTCAGTACGTCCTGCACCCATATTCTCTTTGATTGGGTCTCACTCACCGGTGACCCCACCAGGATTACCGCTACAATTCTCGCTCCTACACCGCTGGTAGCCGCAAACTTCATCATCCTCGGAAGAATTATCACGCGGCTTGGACCCGTGTACAGTCGGTTGAGCCCTAAGTGGTGTAAGTTCGCTCAGTCGCGAGCATCCTCGTTATTCTGACACTCCTGCGTACAGACACCATCGTATTCCTTTGTTGTGTATGTGCAGTTTATCTTGAGCCGTTGGAACTCTCCTCTAACACGTAGTCTCGCACCAGGATATCATCTCGCTCGTCATCCAGGGTGTTGGAGGAGGCATGGCCGCCGTCGCCTCAGACAACGACGAAGATCCCACACCGGTGAGTCGTTTTCGACACGTTGGTGCCACCCTCCATACGCTCATCAAATGCTGTACGTAGGGTGGCAACACAATGCTCGGCGGTATCATTTTTCAAATGAGTAAGCTTTCGTCCTTTCGATATCCGTGACAGTCGCATTAAATACAATGTATGGAAACAGTCGCCATTGCCTTCTACGTTGTACTCGCACTTGAATTCTTCATGCGATACCTGTGGGACCGTCCAATACGCTCGGTCGCTAAACCCGTCCTGGGCGAACAGGAGGCCACACGGGGAGTACTTGACGGGCGTCTCAAGTTGATGAGCAGCGCCCTAGTCTTTAGTACACTGGTCCTATTTATCCGGTGCGTCAGCTGCCAATAGACATCTTTGACTGACTGACTGACCCTGTCTTATTCCGGGTTTTAGAGCTGTCTACCGAACAATTGAGTTGTCCGACGGTTGGGATGGACGAATCATCACCACGGAGGTGTACTTCAGTACGTAGCGGTCTCGTCCACTCCCTGCCTTCCGTCGTTGAATTTTAACCATCATTCAGATGTACTTGACGGAATGATGGTCATATTTGCTATGGTAGCTATCAACATCGCTCACCCAGGTCTCCTCCTACCGACAAATCATGGCTCCTCGTACGTTATGCGCGAGAAGAGTGCAGACGAATCTACTCGGACTCTGGCTTAAATCCCTTCGGCTCGCGGATCACGGTTGGATCACGGATTGATGTTTTTCACTTTCAATCAAATCACGGACTTTACTTCATGGACCTGCGCACACTATGTTGTTAGAAAAGTACTTTCGTTTATCGGCCGCACATATCTATACTATGATTCGTTGCTAGTACATTCTGGGACATCATTCTACGTACATAGATGATATACAAAAAATGTCCCGAACCTGTTCTTAGGCCGTGAGACAACGTAGAATGTCTGATTCCGCATAGGTCTGACAACGTGGGGCAGCATTATAGTCTATCTAGAACTATCGCCTGCTTGGAGATATTATTCTGGGTGGTAAAGGTAAATACTACGCGTCGCGCCACTAGGTTTTGGGACATCACATGACAGAACTCAGGGTCAACGTGACGCGACGACGGTCGTTTGATTCCGAAGCCTCGAATCTGTCGCACAATGTCCTTGCACAATGTTCGTGCCATTCAAGTTGAGTCGAGGCGTATTGAAGACCTTTGCCCCTCCGTGAGCACCTCAACCCTTCAACATCTCCCGTGTGCCCAACCATCGCACCAGAATTCCTCAAGCATACGCCTGGGCTGCAAAGTATGTCCCAACCATCGAACGACCACTTTTAGATATGGCTCAAGGAAGTCCTGGATATCCGCCATCGAAGGACCTACTGGATGCGTTGAGTCTTGCAGCGTTGCAGCCTTCAAGTTCGCGATACTCTAGCGTGCTTGGGGACGTGCCTTTGAGGCGTCTCCTGGCTAAGGATATGGAGATTGTCTATGGGGAAGGAACTGAGATTGTAGCAGGTGACATCGCATTGACAGCAGGCTGTAACCTAGCCTTTGTAGCTGTGGTGATGAGCTTGGCTGATGCCGGCGACGAAGTCATCCTTCCAACACTTTGGTGAATTTCCTTCCTGTATCCATGGACGATCACTAACTTTTCACCTCAGGTACTTCAACCACCAGTACGGTTCTCATGTGAGACCAAAGAGAAACCCGGCTAATCTCGATGCAGGATGACCTTGGATTTATTGGGCGTACAGACCGTTTCGCTACCCACAAACGCTGCAGAGGGTTTTCTGCCTTCTGTGGAAGAATGCGCTAAGTTGATTACCCCGAAGACCAAGGCCATAGCGCTGGTGTCTCCAAACAACCCGGTTCGTTTGTACTTCCGGTTTCCCGTCGACACCCCCTGAGTCTTACTCTATCGCTTAGACAGGAGCTATCTATCCCCCAGCCTTGCTCGCCTCATTCGCTAAACTGGCCCATTCCCATAATCTCGCTCTGATTCTCGATGAAACGTACCGCGACTTCATCCTCGACTCGTCGCCGCATGGTCTTTTCGCGGCACCGTCGATGCCACCGTGGAGGGACTACCTCGTTCATCTATTCTCCTTTTCCAAGTCGTACGCCATCCCCGGCTTCCGCCTCGGGAGCATCGCAGCCAGCCCAGCCTTCCTCAAACACGTTGAGACGGCGTTAGACTGTCTCCAGATATGTCCGCCTCGAGTCCCCCAAATCGCGCTGGCCACAAACGATCTCCTCCCCGCTCTCCGACCCTCTATACGAACCAATTCACTCGCTATAGCCGCTCGACATGACTTGTTTCGGAGGTCGCTGCCCTCTACGTGGTTCATCGGTTCACAGGGAGGGTATTACGCTTTCATCAGACACCCGTTTGATGGCGTGAAATCGGATGCCGTGTGTCAGCGATTGGCAGAGGAGATAGGTGTGGTGTCGCTCCCTGACAGATTCTTCTCGAACTCGGAGGTGGGGGAGGTTGTAGATGCGGGGAAATGGATGAGGTTCTCGGTGGCGAATGTGGACGATGAACAGATTACCCGCGTCTGCGAGCGGTTGAAGGAGAGCGAAACAAGGTTTCTCTGGCCAATGCGGCCGTGAGTAAATTGACTTTCGCCTGTCTGTACGTACTACTTTTGAGACGTCTCTAGATAATCAAGAGCTTACCCGTGTCCGAGATATACGCTGAGACTGTCCAGATCGAAATGTGTAGTCAAGGATCCTTTTCATCAGAGGGTCTGCTTATGAAGAGACCCGAATCCTCGAATCGCGCTGAGACTGGCTTCGATGCCGCTACAGACACCGTCGATCTTAGCAGTCAGACTACACTGTCGTGTTAACTCGCATCGTCGATGCGATGTGGCTGTTCGGCGCGATTAAGCGCGAAAACGCGCTCCAATCACCCCGTACACTCCTTTCGGAATACCAACTGTTGGATTAGGTGTTTTTCTATACTCCCTTTCTGTCACCTCGCTGTAGATATTTGACGTGGCCTTCTCGACTCTCACTGCTGGCCCCCTGGTGTCTCGTACATGGAGCACCATCTGCCGACCGCATGTATTCCGCACGCTCTCCTTGTCCTGCCAGAACGCCGACGCTCGGCTCTCCTAGCTCCACTTTGAAGCCCACCCCACCTCAGTGAATATATCCGCGAAGTTCACCTCAGTTGGGACGATGTTTGCTACGCCATTCCGGAGTCGTCCCAAGAGTGTTTCCGCCAGTTCAAGAACTTGCGCGACTTGTACATTGGGGAGGGGATTGTAAAATTGGAGATGTCCCCAGCACCGCTTGCCGCAGGTGTCAGGTTGATGCTTGCCGCCCCTCGCCTTCGCAAACTGAGCTTACATGGTTCGGCATTTGCGGAGGATTCCTCTGACCTTCTCTGCATGCTCCCCATCCCGCTCGAGGAACCAACACTCAGGAAGATTACACCCAATGCTCTCGAACCAGACACCTGTGTGTGTCCTAATCTCGACTGCGTGAGCATTGAATGGCGTCATGGAGAACCTCGGGATTTTCTATCGTGGATTCTCAGAACTCACGCTAGACAGTGTGTCTCCAGTATGTTTGTTCGTTGCTGATTGACCCATCCGCCCCCGCTTTAGCTGATTGTACGTGCAGTATTCCTGCCTTCGGGGAGGACGTATGGCCCCCCTTCCTGACCATCAATCTGACCTCAAGTCTCGACTCGTATCTTGACATCTTCACTTGGGTCAAAGACTGTATCGGGCGTCTTCCATCTCCCAGACTCATTCAAGAGCTCACAATCGACATTACGAACGGTTATATGGATGACCATTCCGAAAACACGGAGGACCTTCTTCCTAAGCTATCGGACTATGCCATACTATTTCAATTCCTCCAACAACTATGTGGGAGTGGACACTTGGGGAGTATCGTACGTTAGATCCAGACGAGGAGTTGCATTGGGTGAAATTGGAGACTGGATTTACGGAGTTGCTGAAAAAAGATGTACTCGAGGGGGATTTGAATAGAGTAGATGTACACCTCCGATGGACGTTAAACAGAGACCAAAAAAAAGAGTAGATGTTTCAAGGTTGCTTGGTTGAGGCCAGTGCGATGGCATCAGTCAGAGTATCAGAAATGAAACAACGAAATACGAGGTGTTACTGTTGATAATATTGCCTAGGGAGCCTGACATAGCTGATAGCTACATCCCTTCGACAAAATTTTCCCTTAACGCTCAGAATTCTGATGAAATAGGAGTTAGGAGATCTTCACACGGCAAGTGTAGTCGTATTCCGATTTGCCTTGAGCTTGCTCAGCCAAACCCTAGTTTACCCCAAGTCTCTTTGTGAGCTTGGTATCCAGACTTTGTATACATATACTGGAAACTGCTTGCGACGCCCTCTGGCCGATTCGAGATTTTTCAAGTTTTCTGCAGTCGTTTTCGCCACGTAGCGGCGTCAGCACAGCCGGAATGTTTTGACTGGCAAAGGCGAAGAGAGCAATCAGTTACCCATGGCTATCGTTCAGGTGTATCATACTCTGAATCTACGACGAGCGTATACGGAGTATCTTGGAACAATAGCAGTCTCTAATATTAAGCGAACCCATCAGGACAGCGCTCTTGCTGGATAACCGCTCGTAGCCAATCCCGGCATGGTTCGTGGCTAGCTCGCTCTCCAAGACACTACTAATCGTCCAGCCAACAGCCACAGCACCTTCGATTTTATGCCTTACAAAAGCCGTCGAAACGCGACCTCGAAGTCTCCCCCATCCCCCTCGTTTTTCCAGAGGTGATATACCCGAAGAGATCACTTCGGGAAGGTTAGCGATAGGCCATGTTCTTGTCCAAATCTACCATTTCGCTGGGCTTCATCTACGCCGTGTCGTGTGCGTTGGCATTGATTCCAAGGGGAAGTTACGACTACATTGAGGTAATGCTGCCTTCGCTTTGTATAACAAATATGGTCCTGATACATTTTGACAACGTAGCGTCGTTCTCCTCCGGCTGACGATTCGAAAATATGGGCGGCCTTTTACTGCGAAGGGCCGAACTACAGAGGTGACTGCGTCACTCAACAGTACTCTGGTGGAGAGTGCACGCAGGTTCTGCCGGCCTACAGTAACAAGATCCTGAGCTTCCTCACGAGCTCAAGCAACTGCATCCTATATCAGTGCGTTGATCGTCCGCTGTCTGTCTTATATTCCGGTTTCTCATCTTATCATGAACAGGGGAAGCGATTGCACGGAGTCTGCGGTCCCCATATATTCGTCCGTACAAGACCTGAGGGCGTTCACGAAGACGAATAGTTACAGGTGTGGCTTGACAAGTGGCTTGGTTGCTACCCGTCTAGCGTCCGTTCCGTCTGTACCTGCCCCTCTACCCGCGTCTCCCCCTGTGGCGAGATAATAATACATCGTGGAGTCTCACAATCAACCTTCCAAGTGAGGTGCTCATCCGAAGTACGCTCTAGCATAGCCCCTGAGAGCATTTGATGGCAAAGTCTCCATATGGTACGAATGTCGCCCTAACCAAAGCAGACCATTTCAGAGGCAGAATTTGAGGAGAAAAGAAAAGGAAATGATTGATGATGCTATTACATGACATGCGCGAATATTCAACTCAACTCCCGCCTCCGTGCTACCCACTCGCCCAGCAGTCAGCTGCGGGTTGCCCCGATAACCGCACAATGTCTATCGCTCATCTCCGGGCAAGTTCAAGTTCGACCAATGCGCCTGAGCGTCCTCGAATTCATTTCTGATGATTTGTGCGTGCTTCTCACTTCTTGGGCGCCACTCCACACCAAAGATCCTGGGGATACTAATGAAACCTTCACTGAAGGTCTCTTCGTCCGCCAAATCTGGGAGGATATCACGGCCTGTTTTGGGGTCTTTGGGGGCGGAGAAGTCGAGGCCCCAGATGATGCGGGAGAGCAGAATGAGGAAGGATGCTTCGGCGATATAGGAACCTGGGCAGAGGCGGCGGCCCCAACCGAAAACCCATCTACATAGGCGTATTAGTGGGGAAAGAGGTAATCGAGAGGATATGGATGCTCACTGGTCACGTTCACCGTCAAACCCATCACCCCACGACGTCGACTTGCCATCGGGGCTTAACCAGCGCTCAGGAATGAACGCGGTGGGGTTGGGGAAGAGCTTCGGGTCCATATGGATTGCCCAGATGTTTCCGAAGACATTGGATCCCTTGGGAATGAGGTAACCGTTGTACCATACGTCTTCGTCGTTGGCGTGGGGAACGCCTGGGATACAGGCACATTTGGGTTAGGAGATCTGCTAGGAGCAGAAGGAATGACATACCGAGAATAGCGGCAGGTCGGCGACGGAGTGTTTCCTTGATACACGCTACCAAGTACGGGAGGTTTGGCTCGTCGTCGAACGTAGGCAAGCGATCAGGTCCAACAACCCTGTCGATTTCGGCGCGAAGTTTCTCTAGCACGTGCGGGTAGCTCAACATCATCAAGATGAACTAAGGAGAAACACTCGTCAGCACCGATTCGCTAGCTCGCCACAGCAGGGTGCGACGTACAGTGTGAGCAGTGCTAGCGGTGGTATCTGACCCAGCTTCGACGATGGTACCTGCCGTATATGCCACGAACTTGTCTTTCATCCACTGGCCATCAGGAGTGAGCCCACTTCCTGGGGCGTCTTCGTACCCAGCTTCAGCTCGGGCTTTGAGGTACTTGCTAGCATAACATTCGACGCGCTGCCTGCCTGCCTTCATCTCAGCCTTCAGATCCTCTAGGAACCCGCCAAGGAGTTCGATCTCCCTGGAGTGCGATTGTAAGTGAGGTTATTTGACAGTTCGTAAGGAATGGGCATACCATTCGTGCATAGCACGAGCTTGAACTCGCCATGGAGCTAGGAAGTCGGGCAGCTTACGCAGGATCGGGAACCCATCCGCACTAACAATGTCCCAGCGTCGTCATTATTGTCAGCCATTCACTCGGAATTAGAGGTGGGACATCAATGTATCACGTACAGGTAGTTCCCAGGCTGAGCCACGGATGTCATGTTCGCTAGTACGCGGTATAGTTTGTGTCTAAAGCGCGTGGTGAGTGCAAGCGAGCGGCAGGATATCGGGCCTTGAGCTTACAATCGTGGGGTGTTCTCAATCTTGTGCACTCGCGTACCGTACATCAGGGTCAACACCAAACTTGTCGTCTAAAAATAGCATACGGTGAGTCCGGTGAAGCTAAAAATGATCGCCGGGAACGGAATAAGAAGTGGAGGGGAAGGATAGGGGAGCGTGATGGGGGGAGAGAGCGGCGAGAAGAGGAGAGAAGAGAAGGACAGAAAGGAAAAGGACGTACGAAACGGCGAATGAGCGAGAACCAGTGGTGTTCTGGGACTTCTCCGTTGGGGCCAGCTGTGTGGTACAGCGTAATGCTCTTGTCACCGTGGTTCATCAAGTCATAGAGGGCCACACGAGACTCTAGTTCTTGCATTGGGCGGAGCTGCCTAGAGGGCAGGGGACCGATTGATGGTTGGAGTGACTTTCGGACCATCTGTGGGTTATGATGAGAAACCGCAGGAAACTGTGAGGGGATCCGCAAGACGTAAACTACGTGCCTTGAATTCATCGTTGTACGGCAGGAACGCCATGCGTTGGCCCTCACTCATGATATCATGGGCGACGTGGGGTGCGATACGGCTAGAGAAAATCTTGCTGCGGTTCACAAAGAGCTCGTCTGCTGCTTCTGGGGTGTTCAAAACCACGATATCTTGCGAGCCAAATTTCAGGTGGTACACTGGCCCGTACTCTTGCGCCCATTTCCTGAACTGTCAACGCGATCATATGAGCAATAGGTTTCAGATTTGAAGTTGGATTGAGAGAGAATGGGAGGTGAAGGTAAGCGTGGAGGCATGGGGGGAGGCGAGGCCTTGGGAAGGAGGAAAGGGGTTGTCAGACAACATGATGGACACTTACTTGAGGGTAGGGCCTAAGAGCTGAGACTTGGAACAAGTTGCCGAAGATGGGAATCTTCTTGGGGCCAGGAGGGAGCAGCTTCTCGTAACTGCGCTGTTGCCATAACTTGATTCCCAAAAGTGACAATGCAGCGAGAGTTGTCACTGCAATGACCTCGCTCGATGGTAGCGATAACACCAAACCCATAGTGAATAACGCGTAAAGTAAGAGGTCGTATGGAGGTGAAGGTGGCGATGAATACAGTATGATGGAGACAAAAAGGTGAGCTACTTATAATTTTTACGTTTGGGAAGGCTTAAGCTTGTGCATTACAGCTTCTTGATACCTCGGTCCTGCAGCCCCCAGCTCGAAGGGCGGTTGATCTCCAATTCCATGATCTGCTTATTCGATGCAGCCACGCTATGCGAGAATCAGAATTGGCTCTAAATGGTAGCAGAATGGGGAACCCACTCGTGAACCCATATGGCGAAACCCGTTTCTTTTGGTGGGGTGTAACTGCGGTAATGCCCGAGGGAGGATGAGGTGTGGAGGTGTGGAGGAGAGCGAGATATCGTTATTGTCGGTAATAGTTTGTGTACCGGGGTTCCATTCTGGACGCATCGACGGGATCGCGGATAAAGACATGCATACCTGGGTCAAGGAGGTACCCAGATCGTCAAAACATCGCTGCGAAGGACCACGCGTGAACAGTCACGGCATGTCCTATCTTTACCGCAAGGAGGAAGACCAGCCAGGCCGGCGTCTACGTCCCCGCGTCCCACGGTTTGGGACGAGTAATCCATGATTAAAGCAAGTGTGCCGTGAGGATGTAGAGGTCACTTTCTAGAGAGTAAATGTCGCGCCAGTACCAGGCTCCAGCGCGGCGCGTGTGTATTCTCCGAGATACGCAAACTCAAGCTACGACGATCGCACCGCGGGGCATACGTTGAATCGCACGCTGGGAACTTCTGCTTCTGCGCATCAAGTAAGCATCCAATATCCAGCACTCATCAATTGTTACATACCTAGTTGCGGCTCGGCTGTATTTATAGTAACTAACCCACTTGCGTCAGCGAAGTGGTTTTATGAGATAGCAGGACTGCTGTGGTTAGTATACTAATCGATATATCACCGCAGAATTCTTGAGGTGTGAACTTCATACTGAGTTTTTTGCTATCCGACATGCAGGCCAAGCCCTACTAATCACTTTGAGCACGCGTACGCGTCGTCCGCTACAGTTAGCCGAACTTGAAACTTCTCAATCTGGAATTCTGGAGATCTGGATCTTGTCGAGGAAGGAGTCCAACCCGGCCAGACTCTACGACGAGTGAGCTCGATAGAACCCCACCATAATGTCGCGCAATGCAACAAGCAGGCGTCTACGGCTGATGCTCTTTGAGCGATAGTTGTCTCTTCGCCCGCGCCGTAGTTTCACCGATATGTAGTTGTGCTCCGCCAGTCGTAACTGTTGCGGTTCGGCACTCGACGTGCAGACCGAGCCCTGAGGTTTCTCCTGTTTGTAGCAGTCTGACCAACGATCGCAATGTAATCTCAATGGAAGCGTGAGAGAGGTTTTCTTGGTTTGCATCAGGGGCTGCAGCAACACTCAAGCCCAAACTCCCAGACGTGTAGCCTTGTGGCCTCCTGTGAACACCATGATTACTATATCTCTCCCGAGTCTCTCAAACCCACCTTCAGAGCGTTTACTGTTGGTAATTCCCTTGCAGAAAATCCAATCTTGGTGCTTTCATCCAGCAAAATGGCTGCGATTCGTTGGCTGGACCATTTTCCATGTTCCTGAGGGTTACTTATCCAAAGACCCTGATGGCAACGACCGTCTAACTGATGAAAGCCAACTCACGGATGAGGAGTTTATTTTTTACCAAGCACCTGGTACAGTCAACTCATTCAATGAGCAATGATCTCGTCTGATGGTGAAGTAGGGTTTAACCAGAGTGCTGTTGTTGAAATGCGTGTCGCTGCTCCTCGTCGTACAGCATCTGTCACATCAGTGACCACAGCAAATCGGAGAGACACTGATTTTCGGGAAAAGCTTCAATGCCGTGACCAGACGTGTGTTTTCACCTCCTGGGATGGACAGGCCTGTCATATAATACCTCACTCCTGTGGAGACCAGGTGAGTTATTTCACGTATGGCGTGAGGAGAATTGCCCGCCAATTTTGTGACTCAGCAGATACAAATGCTTTCAGAGGAGCGCTTGATTTTGCCCTCAATTCAAGATATTGGCGACCTCCGAAACGGCATCACGTTGATTGACACCCTTCATGGCTTTTTTGACAAAAGGCTTATTGCGGTTTTGGTTGTGCGTCTTTTGTGTCTTCTGTTTGTCATCACTACTTCTTGTCGTCACTGACATACTTTACAGACTCCCAATCCCATTTTATCCCAGGAAGATGTTCCCCACACGGATCATCCTTGTAACCCTGTGGACCTTCGCCCTGCGCTCCTCGATATGCGGTATACTTTGCAAATCATTAATCTCGATGATAGGAACTTACACCGACTGGAACATAATTATGCACACAATAACCGAGATGCTAAATTCAATGATGCTACACTGACATCACTACCAGAGGCTTCCCTTCTCCATTACCTATACGGTGCGGCCATCCTGACAACCTTCGGCTGTTCGGTCGCAGCTTGGCAAGCGTCCGGCAAATGGAGAACGCCTCGGAAACAATCATACCCTACCACGAGATCTTTCCAGCCACCGACCTCAGAAAATTGTGCATTGACCCGAGCGAAGCGTGAGGGAACATCGCCTTACCCCTCAGAGTCCAAATTGGCAGGGGGTCGTCGAATAACACCCGATGAGGCCCTGGACTACATGTCCAACATCACGTCAAGGCAGCTGGCTTACCGGCAGCAAGCCGAGTGGGCTCAACGCAAGCTTGAGATTGATGTATGGGTCAGTGGATGTACAAAAGGAGAAGGGTAAACGGATGGGGCGTTTCGGGCATTCCACTTCTTGAGATGGCAAGGGTTTGGGTGTGCGGTGCTGCTAATTATTATATTAAGTCTCGATCCGTGTGAACTTTGAACTTAGGTAATCTTAGGTAAGCAGCAAATGTTGCGCGCGCTTCTTCTGTGTGAGGGTAGAGGAATAGGAGATAGGAGATGTAAGGGCAACCTCAAGATGGCCGACAGCGCAGGCCTAGCAGAGGGAGAATCCAAAGAGATGAATAAGACTAAC
>CM033822.1:209502-262794 GCA_019677325.2 Pleurotus cornucopiae | reverse complement strand
GGAAAGGAAAGGGAATGAAAGAAAGAGGAAAGGGACGAGGAGGAAGGGGACAGGACAGGGGGAAAAGGGGAAAATAGGAGTGTCCCCTTACAGGAGAGGATGTCTTGCAAGTAAGATTCTGCTGAGAAGGGGGGAATATATGAGCCATAGAGTATAAGTATGGGTAGTCCCTTACACAAGCCTCTGAATGAGCTGAACAGGGTCTGTGAAGGCTTGAGATGGGTGCTATATAGAATGATAGTACAGATGTAAATC
Organism: Pleurotus cornucopiae; assembly: GCA_019677325.2. NCBI lineage: Eukaryota > Fungi > Basidiomycota > Agaricomycetes > Agaricales > Pleurotaceae > Pleurotus > Pleurotus cornucopiae. The sequence continues at coordinate 262,539 of CM033822.1, read as the reverse complement.
TCATCATGAAATGAATTCAGTGTATGTAGATCAATATATACTTCAGAACTAATTACATGAGATGTAATATGATATATCCAGTTGATTACCACAATAATGAAGCTCAAATAATGGAGTAAAGGTTGGGGCAACCAGAGAGGGTAGCTAAAGCTACTCAACTTCCATGCCCTAAGCACTGACTTTGGCTTTGGGCTCAGCATAGGATACTATGAGATTGCATGATTATAGCTGTAGTAGAATAAAATTTCATTTGTCAGGCTTGAATGACAAATCCATAAACCAAAGCATTTCAAGTTCAGGGTGACAGGGGATACACAGTAGGAGATAGGAGGCACAGTAACTAAACTCAGTTGTTGTGGGACAGATGCATGATTATGAAGCTGTGCAATGTTGAGAGGATGTTAAGAGCCACACTTGCAGAGGGACTCGGGGATGCGCGGACCGTGGGTGCGCAGTTCCACGTAGAGGCACAGGGGGAAATGAGTGAGTGAGGACATACGGGCTTGGCTTCAGCTACTGGCTGTGCCTCCCACACTCTTGCATGCCCTGTATTTCCAGAGGAGATCCTATGTGGGTACCGAGGGTATGGCAGAGGCGAGGGGATGTGAAGGAGAGACCTCAGTAGAGAGGTGGAGGTGCGAGTGTGGAAAGGAACTAATATTCAAACTGAGGTAATTGTATGTACGGTACAGGAAATATATACTGGGGAACACGTGGCGTCCACGCGTTCACAAAACAGCAATGAGTCCGGTAGGAATAAGTACAGCATGCTTGAATATGTACAAGTCCAAAGTCCGTGTAGCCACGTGTATGCACGGCCTGAGTCCGTAGCTGGAACGCCCGTTAGTAGCCCCTAAGGGGCCTCCTGGATGCGCCTATAACAGAGGATGCAAGTATGTCATCAGTACTGTGTAGCATGTATTAGCCCTCAGCTACCATTGTAATGGGCCATGGTTGGTTGCCAGGGGCTGCATAGCAAAAGCTGACATAGTGGTTTGGAATAAAACTGGGGAACACTCTGACCATTGTCAATAACAATGAGTGATATTCCTTAAAGCAATTTATGGGCATGTATTGGAAAATGAGGTCGTATAGCATATAGGATGTAGTTACATCATGGTAAGGAAGGAAGATGCCCTTACATCTCAGATATACGAGAGGTGTATGATTACCTAATATACCAGGTGAAATTGGTGATTTCTGACAGCATGAAGGGTAGATATGTATGTTAGCTGAAGCTTTCATGTAATACTTCCAGACAAAGTGAGTGGTTAGCAGATTAGATGTATAGTAAAGATGAGGGATTATGAAAAATCATATTTACATATAAACTCTGCCCCAATGACTCCCAACCCCTTTTTTCTATAAATCTGAGGAAAACTGTGTGATAAATGAAGTGAATACCATCCCTGATTCAATGGGAGCACAAGAACAGGGGAGGGTGGAAGGGATTGTCACGCGCCAAATGTGCGGAATGCAACGGGCGACTTCTGAGGTCCGCGAGACAGAGAAGAGAGCTGAGAGACGGTGAGTCAACCAGAACCTGTGTTGACGAGATGAAGGTACAGGAGTCGAGCGGTGGAGTACAAGTACGATATGCAGGAAACACTGACAGGAGTCCGTAGTGGTAACAACTACAAGCATAGTGCATAAGAGATACAGGTGAGTGCATAGTAATCTACGAAAGGCCGTGAACTAAGTAGAATGTCCATGAATAGCTAGAACAGCTGTGACCACAAAGGGCCTGACCCTCACACGGGACATCAACAAGATTTTAAGATGTATTCAATGAATGGTATCCCGAAGCCACAGTCCCTGATTTGAGTTGTCTACATTATATCTATCATAGAAGCCTGAGTCTCATGCGTGACGAAGTCACGGGCCTGAAACTTGTAATTATTATGATCCTAGCACTTGTATGTTCAGTTATGTAATGGGCTCATCTTACTGGGTTACATCTTCGATATTGGCGGCCTAATGTTTGAGAGCTTGCTCTCAATTCTTCCTGCCAAAATACTGGGCAATGGCGCATATTAGGGCGGACGTGACATGACTCAGTCAGTGGATGGGTCTCCGAACCAGAAAGTTACCTAACATGACATATCGACAAAGGACCACTATGTGAGTTCCGTTCCGCCGGACGGATGCTGGTTTTGAACTTAGGTGAACTTTTCACGCACGCCTATCTCTTTTAACCGCTTGTTTAAACGGAGTAGCTTAACACTACAAAGTAATAGTACAGTACGAAGTAATGGCCGGGTATGGCCTGTGTATGGTTTGAAAGTTGGATGAAGTAACCTGTACGAATGGCGGAGACAACAAAAGGCACGAATAAAAAACCCTTAGGTGTCAAGCGTCACATTTGTTCTGGATGGGAAGGGGTGTGCGGAGGCGCAGTAAAACTAGACGGCGAGCGATGTGCGGGGAATGGTAAGGCGTTTGGATACAATTAGGACCGTCCGAAAGAAGGGATATATCAAGGGAGAGCAATGAAACGCTACAAGGGCAACCGTGATGCGGCAAAGACGGCGGGGGCGGAATATCAAGCAGCCGACGATTGCTTACTTTGGATCCCCAGCCTGTGAATCCCCCTCGCCCTGCCTTTGGCTTCCCTTTGCATGGCCCAAGGGGTGAGCCTTGGGTGCCGAAGGCTTCAGCTTGAGCGCCTACTTTTTCTCCAGTACGAGCGATCCACTCGCTGCCAGTCGACGCCTGCCGTCGAAGGATTCAGTTAGCATGCTTCCAGGCTCGACGTGGGCGACGCGGGCAAGCCAAGCGCAAGCGCACTTTGCCCTACGCGCGTAGACATCCACCAGCCCCAGGGGTGAGGCAAAATGGGCGGCATGGGCGAGGGACAAGGACTGCGCTCTGTGCTCGCTCCCTGGGTCGAATGGGATTTGCTCACCGAATATGGCACGCCCTGGATCGTGGTTCTCAGCAAGGTGAGAACTTCTACTACCCGTAGAGTGGTTCCCGACGACGGCACAGGGGGGCATCGTTGACGAGGGTGACACGTTGATACGAGTCCGAGGATGTTCAAAATCCATAACCTGAGCACCCTTCATGCGTCGAATTAGGCGAGTAGCCTGAATCAATATACTCGTTCACGTACCCAAGTTATTCGCGCCCCTCGATCGCGTATTTTCCGCTTCAAAGCAACGCCGTGCCCATCCCCATCGAGGGGCATAGATGTGAGCGGGGCCAGCGGAAGCACGCGCTAGGCGCGACGGACTGCGCTACAAGTGAAACGGTGAGCCACGTGCGGGCGTTGACTATACGGCCCCCACAAAGTGGGGGCGACCTACAAACTTCCTGTCTAGTCCCCAGGGAAAGCTGGGGTCCTGTTGGCTGTGGGTATTTACCCATGACCTCGATGAAAAGAAGGTGCTGCCGATCTGCCGGCGTTAGGAAAAGTTTACGAAAATCATTAGAGACAGCTCACCCAGGAGATCGAGCCCCTCATCATCAGCAGGTAAGTAACATCCTAGGCGCCGTTTATCCCGCAAACCTACTCAAGTACTCAATCTTGAATGCCGCTGCTTTCATTGAAGGAGTCAAGGATGGAGAGTCTGATGGGTTCGATGTGCCGTACGAGGTTGCGGAACTCATATTGGCATCGCCTAGAGGGGCGCTGAGGGGCGAAGACACGGCGGACCGCATGCCATCGTCGGAGTCCTCGTTGAGCACCGATGGCTGCTACAGAAGGTAATTATTGTGGGCGGCCGACATGGTGGCCGCGGGAGTAAGTGCCGCCAGAAGAAGGATAGCTCGAGAACGGAGAGTTGTTAACCGCAGTTTGAACCGGCGGAGAAGCTGCCTCCACCAACTCCCAACAGGCACTCTAAGGGGCGCAGCTGCAGAGCATGCATTCCCCAACGACGCCCAAATCAGGCAGAGGCGGTGAGCAGTCCAACTTACGCGTCGCGCACTCGCCCCGCGCTTCGAACTTGCCCCAGCGCCAACAAACGCCCGGGCAGCGGTAAACTGGAAATCGTGGTTCGAGTACGCCCTTGATTTCGCCGAGTAGGTCTCAGCCAATTCCTTGCTCCTTGCCACGCTGCGTATCTTCTCGCCAAGGTCAATCTACCGATGGTCACTGGCACTAGTCATGGTGGAGGAAATGAGAGGGAAAGTGACACGTGTTGGGGTGTGACAAACTGTGATCGGGCGCTTAGTGTTTCCTATCCAGGATTACCAAAAGCGACACAAGTTCCTTTCATGAATGTGCAGAACACGGTCCCTTTCTTTCTTTCTCCATCAAAGTTTTGAACGTCAGATATACCCAAGTTTTGACAGTACAGTGGTCACTACACCCGATGTCAGTTGGCGGCGGATAGGGCGGACAAGTTCACAACATTCAGGATGCTAGAGAGCAAGTCACCAGACTAAGCACAGCACTGAGCCCACTGGCATTCGACAACTTTGGCATCAACTTGATGACAGCTACCTCGCAAGCACGCCCGGGGTTACTCAGACTGGACGCTAGCCCGCCAACGAAGCAACGGGATGAAAGCATGTATGTGGCTGATAGCTGGGCGGATAATTCTGTTCTTCTTCCACTCCATCACTCCATAACGCGTAGAAGCTGATGAGGGCATTGGGCTTGGGCTTGTTATCTTGTTCTCGGATGCGGTGGATGTGTATGGGGTTGCTGGTGTGTGCTTGGGTGGTGACGGTCGCGGGGTTCGAGCTGGATGAGGGGGATGACTCGAAGTACGTTCCCAACGCGTATGTGGTGGAGATGGACAGTTTGTCAGCGCTGGGACGGAGATCAGACGAGGTACGTTGCTTACTATTCGTGTTCTTCACGAGGGAGCTGAATCGGCATGCATAAGTCGGTTCATGACTCAGTATATAGACATATGAAAAGACGAGGCATCCTTTTCGATGTGAAGAACGAATATGACACGCCAGATATCATGATTGGAGCTTCTATGAACCTCAAAGTACGTTCGCCGCCCTCATTTCCATTTGCACGGCTGTGATAACCATCCTGGACACGTATCTTTCCTTCCTAGTCAGCTGCGGTACGTTTGTGTCTGAATATTCAATCATCCGTACTCACAGCTTTGGCCACGAATTTTAGGATCTGGAGAAAGTGAAGACTGTTCCTGGGGTGCGGCACATACAGCCAGTCCTGCGAATTCGCCGGCCCTTGTGAGTATATGTTTCGCCAAATCTGGTCAATACTTGAACAGAAACACGACAACTAACTTATATCATGCTCTAGGCCTGTTCATCATACAACCATAGAAAGCCCAAACGACCCGAACGTCCCAAAGAACGCTTTGAGCACTCATCTAATGACGGTACGTCTTCATCAATCTCCGAAATCTCAGGGGGAGCGTTAAATGGTCTCTCATTTAGGGTGTAGACAAGGTTCATGCGAAGGGCCTATTTGGAGAGGGTATACGTATCGGAATGTGAGCCCTAAATAGGGATGCATGTAAATATAACTGCGTGGACTGAGGCTGATTGGTCCGTCTTACAGCGTCGACACTGGGGTTGACTACACGCACCCGTCTTTGGGCGGAAAATTAGGGAAAGGGCATAAAGTCATCGGGGGACACGATTTCGTTGGGGATCATTATAATGGAACAAACGACCCCACGCCCGACGAGGATCCGTTGGACCAGTGAGCACTCTTCCCAACTTCCCCTCCCCTCCTCATTCCTCCCTTCCGCCTTGCAGCTGAATGTTGAATGATATTTGTCTGACGTGTGTTGGGATGGATAGGTGTTCAGGCCACGGCACCCATTCTGCCGGCATCATAGGTGCAGATCCCGGTAACATATTCGGGATCAGCGGTGTTGCGTACAAAGCCTCGCTCGGTGTTTATCGTGTGTTTGGATGTAATGGATCCACCAGTGATGCGCGTACGTCCTCCTAACTATCGAATCATGATAGTAGATATCTCAACATCTGTCCCCTTGTTACTAGTCATCGTCGGCGCGTTGATAAGAGCGTACAACGACGGCATGGACGTGATTACCTTATCCTTGGGCGGCGTAGACGGATGGACCGAAGGCATGGGCTCAGTCGTCGCTAGCCGGATCGCATCACATGGCCGCGTCGTCATTGTTGCCGCTGGAAATGGTTCGCTCATCCTCCTTCGCTCTAACGCACACGACATACGAACAACTGACTATGCATCTTCCGTTGACGATGAAACGATTCGGATTTTACAGAGGGTTCGGTCGGTTCGTGGTACACGTCGAGTCCATCGAATGGTGTCAATACGATATCTGTGGGAAGTGTAGACAAGTGCGTCATGCCCCTTTTGCCGCGTTTCCGTTTAACTTCGTGGAGGGGAGAGTTTGCTTACGTTTGTTTTGATCTATAGTGTGGTCATCCCGACGCAGAACATCACTGTCAAAGGCGTGGAACATAATCCTATCGTATGTCATCCTTAGCGATTTATATCCATAATCCATCTCGCCTTACTTCCTTTGAATTTGCCTTCCTCTATAGTCGTACTTGCAAGCTCTACCTTTGAACGTCACCGATGATCTCCCGATTTACGCTACATCTAACGACACGACCAGCAAGAACGATGCTTGCGAGCCGTTGCCACCGAGTACACCTGACCTGTCTTCCCACATCGTCGTCATTCGTAGAGGAGGATGCTTCTTCGTGAGTTCGAACGCGGTGTCGATTCTAGGTGCATTCCTCTGACCTAGGCATTCTCGACTACCTGCCTGTCTGCCCATCCCTCTGTTCTAGACGCAAAAACTGGATAACGCCGCAAAATTCGGGGCTAAAACCTTCTTGATATACAAGTGCGTATTCACCTTCGCGCTTTGTTATTTTTAGACTCGAGGCATTGTATAATCCACACTTATCTCCGAGTTGTGGTTCAGTGCTTAAGCGCTTGGAGTCTGGCATCTGGTACATGACTGACATGGTTGTGTGCATGTAGTACCGACGACGGAGAATTCTCTGGAATTGCTGTAGGCAACTATACCGCGGTTTTAATTACGGCGGATGACGGCAAATGGGTGAGTCGATGATGGATAGTGTCAATCCGCCTCGCGTAAATAGCCATATCTTCTAGCTCGTCAATCAATACGCCGCAGGGGCTCCCCTTCGCCTGCACTTCCCTGCAGAAGGCGCACCCTTCAACATCCCCGATCCCAAAGGAGGCCTCGTCTCATCTTTTTCATCATATGGCCCAACCTACGACATGTATTTCAAACCCGCTTTAGTCGCACCCGGGGGAAACATCCTGTCTACGTATAACACGAAGAACGGGAGTTGGGCAGTCCGGTCCGGGACATCGATGGCTGCTCCGTTCGTTGCGGGCGCCTCGGCGTTGTTCTTGGAGGCGAAAGGGAAGAGTAGGGAGAGCGTAGAGAGGATGAGAGATTTGATGCAGACAACAGCTGTGGGAGTGAAGTCTAATGTTACGGAGGATAGTGTGTACCAGACGGCATCTCAGCAAGGGGCTGGGCTCTTACAGGTGGATCGGGCAATTTGGACGAAGACCATTGTGAGACCCGGGCAACTGATGCTCAACGATACCGTCAACTTTGTTTCAACGTGAGTCCATGTTGTTGGGGAATTGAGTACTCGGAGCGGCTAATGTGCTCTCCAGGCATACTATATCTATCTCGAACTCATACGATCATCCGGTCACGTATAAACTATCCCACGTACCGGCGGGCACGGCGTTGACGATACAAGCAGTGAATTGTCTCACACTACTTGTGCCAGAGAAATTGATACTGATCATTGGTTTCATTGATAGAATTCATCAGAACCCTCGAAAGGACCGGTGCCTTTGGTTCCGGCATTTGCGACCGCTGAAATTCAACCTTCTGAGGTTACCATTCGCCCGGGGCATTCCAAGGACGTCACCATCAAGTTCGCGCCGCCCAGCAATGTCAACCCCAAACAGCTCCCAGTCTACTCTGGGTTTATCCGCATCGCCTCATCCGACGAGGCGTTGAAAGTTACGTATTTGGGCGCGGTGGGTTCATTGAGGGCAGAACCTATCATCGATCAGACCGAGCAATACTTCGGGCCTGGCATTCAGCTACCAATTGTATTGGACGCCGATGCATTGCCTCAATTTGGTGAATTGAACTACACGATGGACAAACATGACTACCCCTCAGTTGCCTACAGGTTAGTGGACTCATTTAGCCCTTGTCGTACGCCGAAAAATCGAAATGCTCACTTCAACCGTTCAGGTTGACTTTTGGGTCTCCGTTGGTTCGCCTGGATCTCGTTGACAAGGACTTCACTTTGCAGAAGCATGCCAAGACTAAACGTTCCGCTATGTGGTTTGAGGATGCTGGAGACAAAGATACGGTTCCAACACTCGGGCCCTTGGACATATTGAGATACACGCCTCGGAATGGATATGATGCAGTGGGTTCCCTTCTTTCTGATTAGTTATGCTCACCTCGGATTCACGATGAAATCTAGGAACCCAAACTCAATGGATATAATCATTACACCTTTAGAGGTTTCTTTGCCAACAGGACACGCGTGGACAATGGACAATACCGCATATTGTTGAGGTCGCTGCGTGTGACGGGAGATCGTAATTCGGAGGCAGACACGGAGAGCTGGTTGAGCCCAGTCATTGGAGTGAACCATCAGCCGATCCCGCTCTGACGATCGATATTCCTATATATTTCAGCCTCTGAATGTATCATTAGAACAATAGCAAATCCCGAAAGTTGTGTATTGATACAACGGGTAACACTTCGCAATATATGAAGGAAGATACCTACTCATGCTCGCAGATCTTTCCAGTTCGGCGCTTTCACCAGGCTGACAGTAGCTGTCTTGCTAGAAGAGAAAGTTCCTCGTTTGTTCAATTCCAACTTCTTCAACCTAGCGCCGCCAGAATCTACACCGAAGTTTAGAGGGTAAAAGGCAGAAAACGCTATATTATACTTACTCAGCGCCCACAACGATACCAAGACCTCGTTGTTCCCGCGGTGGTTCAAGATACCTTCAGGCACTGGGAAGCTAGTTTGGGGGCCCAACGAAGATATGAATCTGCGGTATCATTGTCAAGGTAATGTCTGCTCGCACTCGCGTGATACATACCTTCCAAATTGCCACCCATTGACGTAGATCAAAACGCGGTGGGGTTGAGCGTTGTCTAACTCAAGGTCGAACGCCAGGGGGATGTCGGCGTCATGAGGAATGTTAAGAGAGAAAGACGTTCTATACACCGTAACACCAGGCGTCAAGCGTCCTTGATATGGAGTACACGATGTGTTCCACAGTGATGCGTCGAAGCCCGGTAGGTGCGCTCCTATCCAAAGTGTTATCATGGCAATCACAAAGGGTAGATCTAGTACACGAACCAGCGCGCTCGAACCACCATCCACCTTCGTTGTAGGGACCACGAACGGTGTCGGGTGCATTCTCTCCGCCAAAGTCTACGCAGATGCGCCCATAAGAAACTTATCTGACAGAGCGTCAGAAAACTCACTGCCCGCGACTTTCCACGTATCAAAATCGATTCCGTTATCGCCTAATAGCCTATATCCACGAATTCCACGTGGAGTTTTGTGTTCATCATTGATATCATCTGTCGTAGCTGTCAGATCGTGTCCACGCATATGCTCGGACGCTACTGACAATCCTGATTCATGCCGGTGGAATCGTGAATGACGGTCAACACTGAGGAAGGTTGAGCCAACACGCATATCAAACTACTAGTCAGTTTGCATACCGTTATCTCCGTCATGCAATTGGTCCTGTGTGAAATTGAAGCTGGGGGAGAGGATATCCACACCGTCTTGGCTATGCGAGCTGCCTTGTCCAGACCCCAGGAAATGAGTGTTCAAGAAGACTGAGTACCCAAACGAGAAACCGCTAGAGAAACCTTGTCAGTGCGTAACTACGCGGATGTCCTCAGCGACGAACCCTTGAATAGAAAGTTGGACGCCTGTTGCGTTTCCAGCAAAATGGCCTCTCCACACCCATTGGCCGGCATGAAACCCGTATCTATGGCAAAGCGCTATGAGCGGAGCAGCAGCGCGTGTAGTAGATGAACTCACTCGCTGGACAGGCCATAGTGGTGTTATGATCCATCATCATACTGTAGTCAGCGTCCATCTGTGATACATCAATTCCTCTGGTCTCCCTATTGAGCGACGTGATGTATCACTTTCAGTTCCGCGTGATGAGCACGTGTTACACGTGATACTCTGTGGTCTGTGCACGGCCGACTCATCTGCGCCCTCCTTGCGCGCGGGTGGCCCGTTTCAGGCAGAGCGGCACTACCATATTGGGATGGTAAGTACCGCCCACATCGCCAGATCTGGGGTGCCATATTCGGGTAGCGATCGTTATAGCCTTGGATCTGGGACAATACACGTTCCTTCACGTTCCTTCCACGTGGATATGCAAAGCAAGGTGAGCGTCTATACTACCTCTCTACCGTTATTAATTGCTGACAATGGAGAAACATAGGGAAATAACATACGGTGTAATTGGCCTAATCCGGCTTCTCTGACTATGTAAACCATTGCGCGAGGTCAGTATAGCTGTAGGAAAGTGAGTATACTGTTTCATTGGTTCATTGGGAGTGGTTTTGTTTGATGGAATGTGGAACATAAAGAAAAAACATACGGAGACATATCACCGTGTTTCTATCATTAGCTTTTGTCGTTTGAATTTTTTTGTTTTTCTGGCTTAGAATAGCACAAGACACTTTTATTATATACAACGATCGCGTACAAAAAGCTCAACATAATAATGGCCGACAAAAAGATTCTCAGCAAAACATTGGGACAGTATATCTACGTGTGTCACGACTCCATCATGAGGCCATCGGCAGTTGTCCATTCTCTTTCCCTTTTCCATGTTTGACTGTGAGCCAATCGACTTCGTCTCGTATCTTGCGTTTCTTGATTCGCTTGCCATCGACGATCAGGGTCGGATCGATGTTGTCCCGGGTGCGCTTGGACACTTTTTTAGGGGGGGCGGGGACTCCGTTTGAGGTGGGATTACCACTTCCCGTGTTTGCCGTAGGGGAGGGATTTGGAACAGGATTGGCAGAGGCGTTTGGAGTGGATAGATCACCAACGGGAGTGGCGGCGACGGTACCAGCAGCGGAAGCGATGGGACCACGAACGGAGTTGGCAGCCGCGTTTGTGAGGATTGCGACGTCGTCGACTGCACTGGCACCCGGGGTACTGGTGACGGGGGAACTTGGGGGGACAAAGGGAGGATAGGTGGTCGCATTTGTGATGCTGGTGGCCACGCTTGCGCCAGGAATAGTGGTGACAGGAAAACTGGGGGGGATAATGGGGGCATCGTTGGCGCTGAAGGGATTGCCGCTGGGATGGGTGATATGATTGAGATTATCGTTGATATGATTGAGATTGTCGTTGATATGATTGAGACTGATAAGATTGCTGATATGATTGGCGCCTACGAGATTATTGATATGATTGGCGCTGGGATCGTTGATATGATTGGTGCCTATAGGATCGCCGCCGACTAGGGTAGCGGGAGCATTCAGTGCTGGAGGAAGGGGCAGAAGCGCAGCTGCCAGCTCATCCGAGAGGGACGGATAATTGTAGCCAATGAGTGATTGGGATGTCTCGAGTCCCGGGATTGGTTGAGTGGGATCAAACATCTCCCATAGCGACTCGTCATCAAGGTCGGTATTTATGTCCAAGGCTGAGGAAGTGGGTGACTGAGGGAGATTTGGAGCAACGAAGGCCGCAGTGGAAGCGGGCTGAGGTAGCAGGGTCGATACGGATCCCGGAGACGTAGGACTGGGAGTTTTCTGGGGAACGGCCTCGTCTGGCGATGATGCCGCAAGGGAACGGGAGGTGCATTCCTCCGGAGCTACGGCTAGAAGTCAGTAAAGCTTGCAAGGTATCAAGAATAAACATTACTCACTGTAACAGGTATTGAGATACTTCCCCAATATGGGGAGAATCCGTTCATTAAACTCGGGGGTGTGCTCCCTGATATTGAGGCCATGCATGTTCAAGCCATAGTGGTGCCTTTGGGACCATTTAGAGATAAGAAGGTCGGATAACGAAAGAAGTACGCACGCAACCGTTTTGATTCGCCCCGCATTTTGTGGATCCGGCCCACCAGCAAGGAGGACAAACGTCCAACCGCTACCTGCCGCAGCAGTGGTGAATGCCTGGAATTGTGCCGGGATCGCCTTGATGCATCTAGGCAGGAAAAGAGGTGTTAATCAAGAAAGGTAATGATAAGGAAGAACGGGGGTTCTTACGCGTCATAGCTCTCCGGGGTTGGGTCATCCGGACACTGGCCACTACGCCCAGCCTTCCTTTGCAATTCCTTCTCCTTCTTTTGCCTCTCGTACTCGATACACACGATTTCCTTTATTTCAGGTGTTTCCTGCGCGAATTTTGCCTCAGTGGCTAAGCGGATAGCCTTCAAGCGCTCCTTCTTGTCTAGACCTGCCGTGTTCACGGTGACGCGCGTCTTGTAAAACTTCTTGGCGTAGACCTCGACAGGATGAAGGGATCGCGTCGCCTTCACTGGTGGCTGAACGACAACTGCGGAGGTGGCAGTGAGAGCATGTGACCGGACTCTGGCCGGTACGGTGCGGTTTCGGTACCAATTTTTGAGATACTAAAATGGATATGTCAGGGTCGCCGAGTCACAGTTCGAATATGTGCAGTCACCTCTTCCTGCCTATCAATTACGCGCGCATGTGCCACCCTTCGCTCTTCGGCGTTCTCAATTCCTGCATCCTCTTGTGCTGGCCAGAGAGCGAACCAACTTTGGTAAAGATTCGCCCAAAACCTTGTAAGTGCATTGTGTTTCCTAGCTTCAAGGTACTCATCGAGCCGTGCCATCAGGTGAGCCTTCTGCTCAGGGGTAGTCCTCTCCTTTGGAGCCATTCCACTGAGCTTGAAGCTTGCAGGAGACGCAAGGGGTGATGTAACGTTGTAGGTGGGCAGAAGCGTCCGCCTCGAAGCTTGATCCATCACCCTCACCCCCTCTTCCCCCCAAAAAATCATTTAAACTTCACAGCCCACCACGGCAAGAACCGTATCCACCTCGTCTGGCGGTATATAACACTTACCCGCGTCTCCCCTCTATCTTTCCCCCCAAAAATGCGTGACGAGAACAACAGCAACTACTCCCTCACGGAGATCGCTATCCTCCTCGCCCAACTGATGGCTGGCGAGACTCCCCCCCCACCGGCTCCGGCTGCAGACAACAACAACCCTGCCAACGATAACACTCCTGCGGCCCCACCTCCCCCCCCCACTATACTGCTCTTCCGCCACCTTCCATTGGCGGGGTAACGCCTCGTGCAGGGGCAACTGGTGGTGAGTATCATTTTTGGAGGGGGCCATACATACGAACTAACGAATATTCAATCTTTCCATCTCAAGCATACTTTCGCTGTTCAAACTGCGCGGCGCTTCACCAAATGGTCCCCGTCGCCGTTGGGCAGGCTGTGGGCGTAGGCAGCTCTCAAGCCACACCCCCGATCCCGCCCAACACTCCGATGAGCGCCCTGGCCGCGTCCTCTTCTACGGCCACTCCACCTGCCACTCCTACGTCCTCCAGCCCTGGCCGCTGGTACGCCGTCACCGTCGGCCGACAGATCGGTGTCTTTCAAGATTGGTGAGTCATAATCGCATCATCGCTTTCCCTCAGCTCATTTTGCATCAACTAGGTACGGTGTTGTCGAGCCCCTCGTTCAAGGTGTTCCTGGGTGGAGATGCCGAGCGTTTGGTAGCTACGAGGCCGCTCAGATCCATTTCAACGCCCAGGTTCTTGCAGGGGCCACCAGGATCCACACCAGCACCTGATTTACTTCGTTCGCTTTGTACTTTGGTAGCACATGTATCCCTCACGCGGTCAATATATCATTTGTGGTTGCAAGCACAAAATTAAGAATTGAGGATATCATACACATATAACTAGTATGGAATTGACTGATGTATGAGTTCTCCGGCGTCGTGAGCCTCCCGAATCTCCGCCTTACCAATTGAGGCATACAGTGACACCTCCTCGAGGCACAGCAACGCCTGATGAATTTGCTTCCCCAGGGCCTCAGCAGCTCTGAATTCCTTCGCAACCCCGCAAAGTTGGAGCAAGGCATGCTCGCAGCGTTTTATCGTCTTGTAGAGCGCTTGGACTTCGATAGTTGTGTCCTTGAATGTGTCAGAATGGTTTGTTTCCGTGTATCGTTTGTATAAAAACTCGAGGAGGCGTCGAGTCGAGTCGCCAGTCAGCAGCCGGAAGTCCGTGTCGGTGTGATCAACAAGGGTCATCCATCCGGCGACATCAGTTGGCTCAACCCTGAGACTGATTAGTTTACGGCGAGGCGAGGTTGAAGTTGAGATAACTAACGGTGTCATTTTGGATGTGTCTTTAGTCGCGCCAGGTAATATAGTCGGCCTAATACTATTTAGTCAATGAGACAAAGAAGGAGTATTCAACTCACTTCGACCGCTCTGCACGATATCTTCTTTCACGGTTGGTATTGAGCTTGGAACGTTTCCTAAAAGAATAACAGTCAGATCTGACATTTATTGTCATGTAAATGTTATGCGTGTACTTATAATAGCTACGCATGCTCTTGGCGCGATTTGCGGCTGCTTTCTCTTCAGGCGTTGCATACAAACGGGGGCGGCCACGACCCATGGTGATGGTAGAGTGGGTTAACGTTTAGGTGTGAGATGAAAGTATTGAACGGCTGTGTTCTGACCTTTATTCCATTTTCCATCTGTGTACAGATCGGGCCAACTAATGCTATATTACGGTGTATATAAGTTAGTAGATGCTTTATATGTGCTCAAACTCACCAGATTTGGCTGGGGCAAGCCTACGGAACAACTATATGTCGTGCTTGCCCTTCACTGAACACTGTCATGTGACCGTACTTTAAACGCCGGAACATCGCCGAGGGCAACTCGGAAGGCTTCTTATTGGCCTCTTTCCCTGAACCGGTAAGTAACAATGGCTTGGAGATATTCTCGGCTAACATTCCACCTAGATTGCCGACATAATGGGCCCTCGATCCGGCATTTCAAGAATTATTGATCAAGAGGACTTGTTTGCCGATTCGCTCGCACCCCATTACCTCCAAGCAAAAGCAAAAAAAGAACGCAAGGAATTTTTTACGGCGGCTTTCCTCTTACTTTTTGACCGATTCCCACTTCAACCCGAGTACATGGCCAAGCCAGTTACGCTTCAGTCCATCCAAACGGCTACGAAAATGATCAAGAGGGTACGTCTCTCCCACTCTTCCTCCCCCTTGTTTATGATTCATAATGCTTTATAGAGCTTTGGTGCGAGGATTAGGAAGACAGCGAGCCAGCTCTCTGCCCCCATTTGTGCCGAAGAATGGCGGGAGCACCTCACTCTAGCAGCAGATCGAGCACGCCGTGTAAGCCAGTCAAATTAATTATTCATTCCAGCATCTCACCAACATTGTTAAGCGTCAGGTGTGGCATACCTTGCGCGGTAGAGTTCCTAGCCACCACAGGTACCAATACGACATAGCTTTCGCCGAGCACGACCCCGTCGACGTAGCCGACCATGATGAGGCTCAGTTATAATACTTAGAGTCCTTCCGATGTAGTGATGTAGCTAACTTAGTTATTTGTGACCGCGAGAATGTTACTCAAACTGTGGGAACTTCGCTTGCCCTATTCTGCCACACGAAGTTAATTAATCAAGAAACAACAACCGCCACAACGCTTCTTGACTTGGCCGACAAACATCCGCGACGAATGTAATCCACGATGCCACCTGCACACATCGTTGCTGGAGCTATGGCCGTATATAACGCAAAGGATAATGTTCAAGGTGAGTACCCTAGCTATGCGACGCGCAAGAACAAAGAGACCAGTAATTCAAATAGAGTCGTACGATGACTGGGATCCCAGCTCGGGACTTGCTCCACCGCCACAGGCACAGCCCTCTACACTCCACAACCATACGGACTACAGTTTCGGGCCCTCTGGAATAAGAACTTCCCGCTCGGTTTACCACGTTGATACATCAAGTCATCGGGGACCGGACCTTACTGCTGACGAACCCAGCAACACGCCCCAGTCTGACGCCTTCGAGCCCCCCCGAGAATCTGATGAGAACAACGTCCTTGACGTGATGCAATTGCTTCCCAGGAAACGTACAGCTGGGGTACGCGTCTTTAGCTTCCGGGTTACCTTCTTCAGACTGACCGAAGTCCCTAGGATGCACCGTTGTTAGCATGGCTCCCCAATAGGGATAGATATGTCGAAGAATTCCTCCGGCTCGAGGCACCAAGTAACAACCACATATGCCCACGTTGTAGCATACCTGTGGAGGCTCCAAATCAATACCGATGTCCTCAATGTTCCGACGATCGATTGTTTTGCAAGACTTGTATAGTGCAACAACATGCCGCGAATCCATTCCATCAGGTTGAGGTAAGTGTATCCGCTTTTATTTCGTTCAATAACTCACTGTATTCAGAACTGGAACTCCCTGTTTTTTGATCGCTGCACGCTACAGTCTCTCGGCTTTCAACTACAATTGGGCCATCCTGTGGGCGAAACGTGCACCAACCCCGTTAGGGCATTTCGAAACAGTTTTGTTGTCATCGCGTCGCATGGGGTAATCCCAGTTACCCTCGACTTCTGCGGCTGCATGGGACATTCAGCTCACGACGTTCAGCTGCTTCGGGCAAGGTTATTTCCCGCCACATCCACAGATCCTCGCACTGCCGCTACTTTCGAAGTATTACGTCTCTTCCAGCTTCTTTCATTCAGCTCCAAGGTTTCTGCATACGAATTCTATAACACGTTGTCCAGACTCACAAACAATCTTGGTGACCCTGTCCCTGTAAGCGCCATACAAGTCAAATACTTTATCTACTCACGTTTGTGTTCAGGATCGATATAGCGCGTTTCTGCGAATGGTACGTGAATGGCGGCACATCCGCCTCATGAAGCGCTTCGGGCGTGGGCACGACCCAGGTGGAGTCGACAGCACAAGGAAGGGGGAATGTGCTGTCCTTTGCCCCGCGTGCCCTCACCCTGGGAAGAATCTCCCACCTGATTGGGAGCGAACCGGGGATTCCAAAAGGTGCGTACGAAAAGCTAAAACGACTTCTACAGCTGATGACACGTTATTTAGGTGGATCCATACTCTCTTCTTGGCGATTGACGCCAACTTTCGCCTTAAGCGGCTCTCCGCGTCCAATGATGCCCGCGATCCTAGTCTCAACCGTGGATCGTCCTATTTTGTGGAAGAAGGCGAATACAAGGCATTCTTAGAGCAAGAGGGGGACGGAGATTCACAGGAAGTCAGTACATGCAATAATTACGATGCAGTGAAGTCAGCGAGTATTCGTGGGGGCAAGGGAACTACTGCAAGTGGCGTGGGCACGATCGAGTGCAGTCGCCATGATATGAAGCGTCCAGGATCTGTCGGAGACTTACAGAAAGGGGAGAAGTAAGTATAGCAGTCGTACGATTGAACAAATCACTCATCGCTGTATTAGGTACCGCAACATGGATTATCTTTACTTCTCGAGTATCAAGAACCACTCGCCAAACGATATCGTTGTCTCGTATGATATCGCATGCCAGTGGTCAACGAATTTAGGCCAACGTTCTGCCACATACCCTCCCGAGCTTGTCGCATATTCAAATAGGCTTAGCGTACGATACCTGGTACCCAAATTTCACCTTTACGCACACCGTACGGAGTGCCAAATCAACTACTCCTTCAACCTTACTCCACATGTCGGGCGTACTGATGGGGAATCACCAGAGCGAGGATGGGCGGCCATGAACCCTGTTGCAAGCAGCACAAAAGAGATGGGGCCGGGTTCCCGTCGTGATACATTGGATGACCACTTCGGAGATTACAACTGGCGGAAGGTTATCATGCTACGTAAGCCCATGATACATCACTAGGTCAATGTATCAGCGTTAGCTAACTTAAAAGTTTGTTAGATACGGTGATGCTCAGGAAGGTCCAAGATGCTGTCAAGATGCGTGCCGAGCACACCGGGAACTTCCTCGCATTTAGTGCTTCACTCCCGGCGGCGAGCGTCCAAGCGTTCAGCAAGATGGTACACGACTGGGAAGGGGGACTTTCCAAAGAGAACCCTTACGCAGTCACCGTTGAAGGTATGATCCAATTCTAGCATTATTCAACCTCATCTGATTCTGTGATACCTAGCCGTCTCTGCAAATAAAGTTAGATTACAAATGGCCCAAGAAGAAGCTGCCATCGCCGCGACCGACACACCTCCCATCCATGACACTATTACGCCAAGGATTTTTATAGAACAGGGGCTCGACCTAATCGACCAACAGCATCGCCTTCAAGATGACGCTCGTCGTCTTGGGCCTCATTCAACAGAAATTCAGCAAACCCGCGTTACTGAGCGGCGTAGTCGACTCCTGCGTCGAATTGCGGCCTGGAATGCAATACAAGAGCTTTACCTACCTGGCGTCTCACTCCACAAACAAACAAGAAGCGCAGCTGGCTCACCAGAGCCCGAATATATCGTGCTGCTTCCGTCCGATCTCCTGCCGATCCTCCATGTTGACAACAAATTGGTCGATTGTGAGTGGCGCCTGCGGTTCGGCCAGGCTCATGACATATTAGTCGATCTTCGCCGTCAACTTCTTATCCTCAGCACGATGTATCAGTCCAAGGACCGGTTAATCCGAGGACAATCCCACAACACTCGAAGCGCCACGCTTATTCATAATGTTCAACTTCGCATCAATTCGCTGGCGGCAAAGTATCGAAGCTACTGGGCGGCCCTCTGCATTCTCGGCGACGTTCTCAATAAATCAGGCTGGCAGGTGACGCTCCAGCCTCTGGAGGACTCTGATATCCGTAGTTTGAAAGGTGGTGAGGATGCAAGCAGCTCTGAAGGCCGACGTACCTTGTCTTGGATCTGGGTGACGCAACAGAAGGACGAGTCTGAAATGACCGATACCATGAGCGAGGGTCAGTCGCCACGTCAAATTGAGTTATATTATGCTGATTAACTTTTCAGCGCTACGTATTGAGTGGTGTAAGTCCCGAGCAAGGGCACAGAGGTGGCAAGAGGAGTGTATTCTTCTAAAAGAAGAAATGCAACGGATCATTCGTTTCCATATATGGGAGGCAGAAACGTGGACTGCACGCGCGAGAGAGGCTACCTCACCCGGCGCTTGTGCATATGCCTGGCGACAGAACGCGGCACGACTTCATCTAGCTTCAACATGCACGCATACGTGGCGAAATCTCGCAGCATATTTGGAGATGGGAGAGGGCGCAGTGGAGGCCGGTAGCCCACTCATCGAGGCGCCTCTCCAGGCAGACGAAGCGGGGGAGCAGCAAGGGGAAGGGGGTAATCCGGGGACCATTAGCGAGCCAGTAGGAAATTAAATACATGTGGTTTGTAGTCAGATATGCTTCCCGATGTCTTTTTGATTGCTTTCCATACAAGGGCAAGAGCGCGCACCAGATATATATGGTAATAGGGCGCAGGCATCCAAAGGAGGTACGGGCTACCGCGGGCTTAAGAGACAGTCACATGACTAGCGGAAGCATTCCGCTACAATTGATACATCCGCCAGTAGAGGCGTTGATGGATCACTACAGTAGGGCCAGTATAGTATTATGATGTATCAGACCCCCAGCTACAGGTGCGCTGGAGTACAGGACGAACTATAAAAAGATATGTCAATCAATCGACGAATTACAGAATCGGATATATCACACCTACTTTGCCTGCAGTCGGTTGCTGTGGTCTCGTGGTGGAGGTCTTGTTCGCAACAACCCAATCGGTATCATCAAAATTTGGTTCAAGCTCTGGAAGAGAATCGGCACATCGCCACTGAATGTTTTGCAGATTTGGTATTTCGACGGTGCTGAGACTACGTGGGAACGAAAGGACGCCCTGTAGACTCCCCAGTTCTGACCTTCGGACATTGACGGGGGCCCCATTCCATGACACAGAACGTACATCTGCTCCTGCGAATACTTGGATCGTGGTGGTTGCGTTCAAGTCACCAGTCAGCGCAAGAGTCCGCCCACGTTTTGTAGCCGAACGGACAAGGTATGGACCGTGAACAAGGACTGAAGGGACGTCTGGCGTTGGGGCGTAGTGGCTAACTCCATCCGCACTGCTGGTCGACAGTCGAGGGGCCCAAAAGCCAGAGGCCGACTTCTTATCGGCTACGATGATTCGCTTATTGTTGAAAGTGGCGACGGAAATACCGGAGGCAGAACCACTCAACGTGATCAGACCGTTGGTAGTCGCAGCGGAGATGGACTTCGACCCCGCGATGGTAACCTTTGCCTTACCAGGAGCCACAACGGCAATCTCGACGTGTTGCCCCTCAAGGGCGTACAAAACGATGATATCGACCTATGCAATGGGTCTGTCAGTATTTCCGATGCTTCGTGAGATTGTGTGCGCACCCCGTCCAACGTAGCCCAGGTCATCACTTCCGCAGTGGAATAATGCAGAACGGAAGACCCAAATGGGTAATTTGTCACTAGGATTTTGGACTCTCTTCCTGCGAGGACAATCGACCCCGATTTGGGGATAGAAATAGTCCCTTCTAGCGTGGTATTGACCCGCAGCGTGAACGGCGTATCACTTGTTTCTGTATTTGTCTTTTGTCGGACGAAGTAGAAGTTGACGTCGTTTTGTGGTGCGTGCAGGTGAGTGGTATAGATATCGGGGGAGTCGCTGTAGGCGGTTCCTTGCCCGACGGTGCCATTTCCGATACGACCAACGAGAAGGTAGTCAGGTGAAGCATGGAGGAAGGAAGCCTGCAGCTTGAGCTCGTCCAGTTTGGGGCTGAGTGTGCGATCTTCGCGCAATGCCTGGCGAGCCGGAGTCGGCGCGGTGAGACCCAATGCAATATTCAAAGAGATAACGTACGGCGCCATAACTATGAGAAGTATTAGTCTCGGATCAAAAGGATGGATTTTATCAAACAGTTACCCACTCGTAACTCGAATATATTGTGTGGGTATGTAAATTGCCCCAGTTCGTCCCACCTAACAAGGTATGACCAAATGTATCAGAGACTGGACGAAACGAAACACCCGTACCGTAGGTCATGTACAGATTTTGGATAGCCACTCCGGCAGCGTAGTTATTCTGACCAGGATGTCAGCTTCACCTTCACCGTCAAGTGAAAGGACGAATATACCTTGTAGTACACCTACAACAACAAACAACATCAGCTTGCCCATGCCGGCTGGAGATCAACCCATACATACGTTGGCAAACTGCTCGTTGATCAGCTGATAGCACAAAGAGTAGTCCGGGCCAGACCAGTACGAAAACGATCCTCCTTGCCACTCGTACAGCGCCAATGGTTCCGCCGGATTCCACCTCTGGTGATTCGTGTCGTGAGCTTCGACGGTGTCAGAAGATGGGGTCTGACAACTGGAAGAAAGGCAAACCCGTTGATAACTCCGTCCATCTTGACGGATTGTCGCAATCAAAGCCTAAAGGATACCTAGACAACCCTTCAGATACGGCGAGAAAATCGACGTAGATGAGCATGTTTACCCGTCCCATCCATATCTACGAACGATGATTGATGCATACATGAGACCACCGAGTACGGAGTGATAACATCGAAAGCTCACAAGTCGACTTTCCCTAGACCTGGTTGAGCGTATTGACCACTTGGATTCTTGTCGTTGTGGATAGTAGGAATGCGAGTCAGGCCACCCTCTCTCATCGTGTCAATGATATCTTGCATGTGTTCGTCCAGCCCAGGTATGTGCTGTTGTGCGGTTGTAGCGTACTCGTTTTCGCTCTGTATCGCTATATAAGGGTCGCAGGTCAGAAATCAGTCCTTCGACGGGAACAATGGTTTACCAATGACTGGACCATCCGGGTACTATAGTTTGTCAGAAAGCGATGATACAACAGTTCGGCGGTATGGAAGCTTACCTGGAACGGTGCGGTCTGTTGAGCGAACGATAGTATACTATGTAAATCTTCGTTAAGACCATCTCACATCTGCGAAGGTATCGATGCCACATACTATGGGTGCCACGCAGAACGATATAGTGTTGCATTCGTACGAGCTAAACCTGGCACATTCGTCGTCCAACCGGGGAGACCGCCTTTCGACCGTTACAATGAGACGTGACAGTAAAGGGAAACTCAGTTAGCACCCACCGCCAGCCGTCTCCGCGTTGACATATGGTCCTGGGCGTACGATGACCAGTAACCCAACGTCCTTCGCGACTTGATAAAATTTCTGCGCATCGTTGTGTTCGGTGAATCGTATCTCGCCTTCTCGAGGGGAAGTCAAGCCCCAGTGCCCTAATCAATTCGAAGATGGAACATTTCAGGGGGAGGTGTATACACGAAAAACACGCTTACAGTAAACCGAAACGGCATTGAATCCCGCTGCTTTGAATCTACTCACATTATCAACGTAGAAGTGAGTAAGACAGCTGTGAAACTCACTTTTCCAACACGTCCTTCCATAGCTCTGGAGCGGGGAGGCGGAATGGATGGAATTCCCCAGAAAATACCATGACGCGCTATATCCGTAATTACTAGTAGATCTTTTTTAGGTAATACCATCACTCACTTTACCGTCAAGAAGCACGGAGTGTTGGTCGAACGTGACGGAAGCATTAGAGTGCCCGTTGTAGAAGCCGGCTGGCGTTATGTTCAACGAGTCGAAATATGAATATGTGAGGATTTCTGACTTACGTGATCCCACTGGCATCACATATTGTGCAGATTCATCCACAGTGGACTGTCCAACGACCTTATTTGCTGCAAGCAAGCCAACGAGAAGGGAAGACAGCCACATTGCGTAGAATGTGGTTCGCGCGAAAGAAAATGGGGTCGACTTTATACTCCCGCAATTACGGCAATCGTTCTTCGGTCATTGGTGCAGACTCTTCGCAGCCTTCTGGGCTGAAGCGAACACACGGCGCGTCAGGTCATGGGGGCCAGAGGTGACTTCCTTCGCGGCCCGTAATAAGAGTTGGCGGGTTCAGGACAATAATCACCTCATGCGGCTGCTTGTTTACGCGACATCATTGATCGCCATGCACGTACTGTGCTCTTTCGGTCCCCTGGTCACTATGAAAGGGACGTGATCGCCGAAGTTCCCCCGTTCAAGCTAGGTGATTTAAGATGATAGGTCCTCGACGCGCAGCGCTCTGAATATTCCCAAGGACTCGAAGCGAAAAATCGCGAATCAAGCGGAAGCATGGGGGCGACTTCTAGAAAAGTGCAATGCGCAGGAACGAAGTTGATATGCAGTGCGATTTAGCGCAAGCATCTATGCGGCTACTTACCAGCAATAACAGCAAGTCCTGGTCTTGAGAGAGTTGCTTGGAAAGTTGACCCCACTTGAATTCGTGGGAATTTGAAGGGTCTTCGTATTTCATCTCCGCTCGCCCGTTCCTAGTCATGGAACTGTTCAACGCTCGCGCTCGCTAGGCGCGCTCAGCTCGCCACTGCCATCCTTCGACAGCCGACGATGCTCGACTTCATCAACTCCTTTACTTTCAAGGACCGCAATAGCACTTGCTGATAAACCGGCACAGTTCACTGCGTTTGTGACTTCGAAATGACAATCTCAGTTGGAGACGTTTAGTAGCATCTTCGCTGGTCGAAAGAAAGAGCTTGGAACTCAGGGCCACAAGGATTGAAACATATCAAGATTAATCCTTGTTTCGTAGGTTAACGCTCCCCTCTCATATCCGTTGCAGCTCCGTTGATGCTGTATAATGAAATAGATGTCTGGTTATAGCTTTTGCCATCACACGTTTGGGACAACATCTTCCACCGTTTCGACGGTTCTATAGGTCGAATAACATCTGTTCAACATGGCATCACTTGGGTGCAATCGAAATCTCGAGCAATAACAGACTTTGAGTGGTCTGATTGCAACCATTTGACTCGGCCTCAACTTGGCCTGATAGGGGAGGGATTTGTGAGTGCCAGCGCTCCAGTGCAGCTAATGAAATTCTAGGTGATGTATTGATGGTTGGAACCCGCTCGCAGGAACTCCTTGGCGCTGGAGAAGACGGGTGTAAATGGAACTGTGTTGGCGACTGACTGCCGTCTGAGCAACTACGTCGCCTGCCTCTCTGCTTCCCATGGTATATTCCGTTTTCAAGAACGACGATTAACCGCTATCGTTATATGTTATATGTTAATAGGCGAGCAATGATACTGCTCCTTGCGTTGATGTGCTGAGCCCTATTCGCAGATCTTTCATCCCTCGCTTCCGCGTCGCGTGTCGCAGACCGCCGAGTCTTTGACAGGCATCGATCAATGCCGCGCGGGCTGTACACTCTACGCCTCCGACCGCATTCTGCTTCGTCGAGACAGATGCTATCGCCTGTTCTTGCATCAAACCTTCTTCACAGCACAGCAACGCTCAGCCATTCAGACCAAGTTATGAATGGGTGTTTCCGTTTGCTCGATACTGTCGCGGCCAGCAATATCAATATCTTCTCATCGGGTATCCACTCCACGCTCGCCATGGCGCTATTTTCCCACGTACATACACTTACACCGGCGACAGATCCCTTGGTTTGACAAGAGAAGCTGATGGGCCAATTATGAAGTGTACCTAGGAGAGCCTTATTGGCGCGCCCTGCTCCCACAGGTGGTGTGTTTGTTTTCGCTAAGAATAGGCCGCCACACATTGTCGGCGGTGTTCCGCGGCCATCAACCACCAGAAACTGGTTTAAATACTCACGAAAGAAGCGTTCGGGCCTTCTCATGCCACATCATACAATATGGCCCCTCCTAATCCCGAACTTTTGTACGTATCTGCTCACCTAGATTCGTCTGTTGTCGTTAATGCTGACGCCGACACGGTGTAGCTTTGGGCCTATGCTTATAGGCGTTTTCTTAAACACTATATTGTACGGCGTGAGTGTGCTACTCTCTCTTCGCGCGAGCGACTAGCTGATGGAATACTTGTGCCCGTAGGTACTTGTAGTCCAGGTCGGCGTTGTGTTACTCACCGCGATCGCGCTTAACCTACTCACAACGACCCTGAATTAGACTTTTAATTACTTCCAAACTTACAAAACGTGAGTTTCGTCGAACGCTGGCCCGAGTACCGTCTCCAGATTTCTGACATTATCCGTCCCCTCGAATAGGACCGACAAACCATTGATCCGGTATCTGGTGCGTGCGCGCATAACCACGACTACGTTTGCCGATGCTGGTTTGCTGACCGTTCTCTATTCTATTCAATAGGTGATATACCTCCTCGTTCTGGAAACGTTTAACACTGGATGTGTGATGGAGATGATGTACGATATCCTTGTAAAACCACTGGGTACGGTTCTCTTCCTGTTCCAACCCGTCAATTCTTTGATTTTGACGGTGCTCTGGGGATATAGCGAGGACTAAACCCCCAAGCGGGCCACCTAAGCCCCCGATGCGTACGTGTCCAAGAGCCCATCTGCGATGGTCACCATCCTAACCAGCCCCTTCGCCATTTCCCTCGCAATGCACAGTTCTTTCGGCGGGTGAGCGCCCCTCTGCTTGCATCGCCGACGAATCCATCTCTGATTGACTATAATCATTAACATTGACACTATCCACGGTTGTGCAGATGCCATCGTAACTGTAAGCCACCGTCGCCTGCGAGCCCCTCCGTTCTGTGCTAAAGTGCCCTCTTGGGATCAGGTATTTATATCGACGCCTGTTCAATTATTCATGGCACGGCGTATTTGTGTCCTCAGCGAGTCGGTGATCGTGCCGATAATCATCTCGGTCCTGTCTTTCGTGTCTCTCGGTGAGCGCCAGCAACTCGCCCCTCCCTCCTTCCCGCCCCGCCGAGCGTGCCACTTCCGATTCCGCTTCCGATTCCTTACCTTGATTTTTGTTTTCCCTCTTTCCTCGGATGAATGCAGGGGGCGGCACTGCCCTATCCATCTTGGTCACCGTCATCCCTGATTTCTCGCGCTTCAACGAGTTCTACCCCGCGGTCAGCACGTGGCTCGGCGCGTCGGCTCTTGCGGACGTGCTCATCACGGGGTGCCTCCTGTTCACTCTGGTGCGCTCCCCCCTAAGTTCTTTGTGCTTCCTGCAGTATATGCTGATTGATGCTGATTGATGCGACGCCCGCGACTGCGATTAACAGCACCGAAAGCGCACGGGGATGCAAGCTACGGATGGCATCATCAACAAGATAATGCTCCGTACGTCTCCCTCGTCCTACTCACATACCGCGCGTAAGCTAATGCTCAGCGATGGTTGGTTACCTCTGTCAAGTCACCATCCAGACGGGGTTGATAACGACAGTTTTCGCAATCGCGGATCTCGTGCTTGCGTTGTCGGTCCAGGTGAGACCCGCTCTGCCGCTCCCTCTTCCTTGTATCTCACGTAGTATGTACGTACGCGTGGCTTTTTGCTTTTTGGCTTTTTGGATGCAGGGTAGAGGCTTGTACGTCTGTCTATGTCAACTCTTTCGCTCTCTCGACGTGCGCTCCTCTTCGTACATCGCTCATCGCTGACCGCGTCTCCCCAGCAACTTCATCCCCGACTTCGCCTTGAGCAAGCTGTACACCAACACGCTCTTGGCCTCGCTGAATGCGCGCACGGACTACGGCGCCATCCTGAGCAGCCCCGATAATCTCCTTTTCAGAAGCAATGTCGATACCAGGAAAAGTCGAGTCGAGTCGATTCCCATCCAGTTTGTGAGTGCTTGTTTTTTGTTTCTGCCTCGTTTCACCCTTTTGGTCCGCCGTTGGAGGAGGGTGATATATATACGTCATTTGACTTATGCATCGTGTTGCAATTTGTAGGGACATCACTCTGGGGACAACGACTCAGTGAGTGTTACTTACTCTGCACCACCACTTGTTTTTGTTGTTGTTGTTGTTGTGGTACAGTCGGAGCTGACTTCGGACTGTGCTTGTGCTTGGGTAGGCGCTGGATGCTCTTCAGGAGACCGAAGCGAAGCACGATAGGGACTTTAGCAGGCTGTCTCGGCGCCGAGATTTGGATGCGCCTGCGCCTGCGCCTGTGTAGTGCGCCATTCTTGTTCAATATTCAATACTCAATATCGATGCTCAATACATTAGTAATAGCACTTGCTATACAGTATAGGGTATATAGGGTATCCTTCAATTAGGGTGTTGTGTACAGTGTGATTGCCCTGGTGGTTGGACTGTCGACTGTCGATCATGATGCACTTGAAGACAGGGGATAGTGGACAGGGGATATCAGAGGGTGTCTTGCATCTACCTCGCTCAGCGCAATTGTCGTGTCGATGTCCTGAGTGAGCGGAGGTATATCCCAAATCTCAATCCCATCATCATCACCGCTTTCATCATTTTTATCACATGCCACTTTTATCACTTTGTATCACATGCCACTCTGGACTCTACTGCACTCTGGGGACTCTGAACTCTGAGGGATAATCACGCGCTCTGCTTTGGGCGGGGAACTCAGGGACGCTGAACCATCCAACCAACCACGGTGATTTGGCGGAAAGAAGAGGGAAAGAAGGGCCAAAGGAGTGAGAAAGGAGTAACGTAACCTATTTGGTATTCGATTTGGTATTCGGTATTCGGTGTTTGGTATTTGGTGTTTGGTGGAGAAAGAAGCAAAGCCCAAGTCGGGCGCGCAGAAGGGAGAAGACGAACCGCATCGACCATTCTTAGCCTGTTGTGACGACGAACCGCATCAACCACATCGAGCGACGCTATCCGTCTTGTCGGTTGAAGAAATAAGAAGTAAGAAGTAAGAAATATAGGGAAGGGAAGAGAAGGAAAAGGAAGGGAGGACGAGGACGAGGCCCGCGGCTACGCTATACGGCTACGGACACTGGCATCTCGATACTGGCATCTCGACCCACCTAGCGACATCGCTAAGCGAACGTTCGACCTCGACCAGCGCTTCGCCGCTTTCTCGCGAACCAACACCCAACACCCAACACCCATCGAAGACTACGCGGAACTGGAAGGTTCGGCGACGCTCCGTTCAACTTCAGCCAATCCCGATATTCATCCATCCATCCATCCACGCACACGAGACGCTTCGGGGGTACGTACGTACGTTGAGAGAGCTTGGAGCCGACACCGAAGCGAGGATAGGCGAGTGCGGACGCATCGACTGTCCACAAGACCAGAAGACGCACCCGGAGTCGAGAAGAAGACGAGACCACGCGCTCTCGCATACACCCACCCACACATAGGCCACACGCGAGCAGAGAGATAGGCATATGGAACGAGAGATAGGGAGAGAGATGGATACCCACATAGACGCGGACGGCGCACCCGATGTCAACGATGCGGAAAACGGAGACGCGGGTGGTGAGGTTATAAGCTCACGCTCACGCTCAAGCAACGCAGACACGAACACCACCAGCTCCCACCCGAACACGCAAACGAACCCATACGCAACGAACACGCAAACGAAAGGAAGGAAGCCGATGCTCATCCCGATCCCGACAGACAAGGGCGTCGAGCTGCTGCAGCTGCCGGACTACATTCCCCCGCGCAAGGACGTGTGGCGCGAGCTGCGCGCTGGGGACGACGAGGAGGAGAGGGGAGGAAAGAGGGACGGAGGAGATGGAGATGGTGGGGAGAGGGGAGAGGGAGGAGATGACGGTGAGTTTCGTTGCTTTTTGTTCTGCGGGTTTTGGCATCGTTTTGTCTTTTGTTCTGGTTATGTTCTCCATTCCCCATTCTCCGGGCCGCTATGCGATATGCTCCATGGTCTATGATACATGGTGTATGTCTCACTCCCGATGTCTCAGTGTCCCAGTGTCGCGCCGTTGTCCAATGTCTCACTACCCTTGTCTCACTTCTACCTCCTCCGTCTCTCCTCCGTCTGAACGACTCTTACTAACCTCTCTATCCCCTTCCCTCTTCCCTCTTCCCTCTCTATTCTCTATCTATATCGGATAACAAAACATCACGCAACAAAACATACCCCAACGCATTCGCATATGCCCGTCCTCAACCCCACCTCCGCCACCGCGAACGGACCCCGCACCCCGCTCACGCCGCCGCCGTCCTACGCCCTCTCCACGCACGCCGCCGCCCAATATCACTACCCCGTCTATGCGTCCCACCCGCCGTTCAATTTCACCCCCTTCCTCCCATCCACCGCTTCTGCCTCTGCCTCTCCCTCTCCTTCTCCTTGTTCCTCGATCTCTAATCGTAATCGCGCCGCGTCTACCAATGCCCCTCCTACAACCCCCGGGCGTTCCCCTTCGCCGTCCTCGAATACGACGACGAATACGACTACGAATACACCGTCGACGTCGACCCCGACGCGCCCAACCCGCCCAAAACTGACCCTCCGCCTCGACTCCATCCCAGAATACGCGCCCCTCTCCATCGTCAAGCCATACACCCCCTCGTCCTCCCATTCCACCTACCCTTATAATAACAATAACACTAACAACAACAATAACAACAATAACAATAATACTAACAACAACCCATCTTCCTACAATCCCTACCCCTCGCACTCCGCGAACGACACGAACAACACGAATGCGAGTGCGAGCGGCGGCTACCCGTCGTTCACGCTGAACCTGGGCGTCGAGGAGAGTCCGCTCGGCGCGCTCACACCGCTCACCCCGCTGACGCCGCGCACGCCCGGCGGGCGGTGGTTTGAGCCCGTTCAAGGGCAGGGGGAGGGGGAGGAGCTGCGGGAGGAGCGTGATGATGAGGATGAGGATGAGGATGAGGATGAGGATGAGGATGGTGTTGGTGGTGGTGGTGTTGGGAATGGAATTGTGAATGGGAGTGGGAACGGGAATGGGAATGGGAATGGGAATGGGAATAAAGGAAAAGGGAAAGGGAGACAGCAGGAAGATGACGTTGGCGAAGATAGGGAATATGTAGACGGTGACTGTGGGATATGGTACGCCCTCTCCCTCTCCCCTATCCCCTCCCATCCCCCTTCTCTAACACGACGGACACAACGCTAACGTATAATCCTCGTTTGTTTTCTATGTTCCTCGCGATTCCTCGCGGTGCCTGTTTTGTCGGTGTTCTTCCTCTCGATTCCTCCCGGCTCCTCTCGGTGCTTGTTTTGTCGGTACTCCTCGCGGTCCTCGCGGTATTTGTTCTCTCGGTGGTAACTTGTTGTCATTTGCCGTCATTTGTCGGCGGGAACTTGCTGTGATTTAACGGTTGGATCATTCGTGCGTTGTCATTCGTTCGTTGGATTACGGTGATCTGGCATTCGTTCGATTACGGTGATCTGGCGTTCGTTGGCGTTCGTTGGATCATTGTGGATTGCAGTTTCGAAGAAGCGGTCCGCCCGACGCTCACGCCGTGCTGCGCGCGCGTCTTCTGCGCCGAGCATCTGCATGCGGTACGTGCTTTCCCTTTCGCTTTGGGTTTTTGTGGGTGTTTTTTCGGGGGGTTTGGGGGGGAGGGGTTTGGGTTTTTTTTGGGAGTTTATTTTTTTATTTTTTGGCTACTGTCCAACACCATCGAATGGTCGCCGCGCTGCGTATCTTGCGCTGTTTGGGTTATTTGCGCCGTTTGTGCTGTACTTATTTTGTCGTTGGATCGTTGGACCGTCGGGTCGTCAGGTCGTCAGGTCGTTCGCTCGTTGGCTGGACACCGAGTCATGCATCTGGCTTCGTCGCTATCGCGTTTTGGCGTTTTTATACGGACGGCGGGCGGCGGGTGCACCGTTTACTACATTTCCTCCATTTCCTCATTTTTTGGGGGCGTTGCGTTGCGTTCGTCATGGCATGGTCAAGCGGGCCCGCCGTCGGTCGTCGTCCGTCGTTCGTCTTCAGGCGCAAGGGCGCGTCTCCAGGAGCCAGCGCGAGCGTTCGTGTTCGTGTGCGAGCGCGTATATTGCGTATTTGGTTTTGGAGCGTATATCTGGTTTTGGAGCATATACTTGACCTTCCTATTCTCGTGTTCTTCCTTGCCTCCCTCCGTGCCTCGTTGCCCCCTTCTCTTTCCTTACCCCCTTCTCTCTCCTTAATCCCTTCTTTCGTGATTCCGTTCTTATCATGATGATGATGCGTTGATTTGGTTTGGTTTCGTTCGCGTTTCGAGTTCAACCTATGCGATTTTCCTGCTCTTTCTCCTTCTCTTTCTCCTTCTTCCTCTCCTCCCTCTCCCCCGTTCCTCCCCTCCTTCTCTCTCTCCCCCCCTTACTCCTCCTTCCCCGTTCCCCCTCTCCCCCGTTCCCAAATCAAACTAAAACCAAAACCTAACTAACATTGTATTATATTCAGTGGCTCCAAGGGACCGAA
Source organism: Pleurotus cornucopiae (assembly GCA_019677325.2). Lineage (NCBI taxonomy): Eukaryota > Fungi > Basidiomycota > Agaricomycetes > Agaricales > Pleurotaceae > Pleurotus > Pleurotus cornucopiae. The sequence goes on along the minus strand of CM033822.1, from coordinate 231,349 downwards.
TCCGACGGACGGTGTCCCGCGTGTAAAACGCGGCTCGATGTCTCCCTCTCCCCGTACTCCTCCCACTCCCTTTCCTCCTCCCAATCACCTTCCCAAACACCATACTCCCTTTCCTCCCAATCACCGTATTACTCCTCATCTCGATATCTATCCCTCTCAGATAACGTCGATGATGATGATGGGGGTGGAAGTGGGGATGGGGGTAGAAGTGAGGTGTTAGATGAGATGGGAAACGGGGGAAGGGGACGCGGTGTGGAGACGACGTCGGCGTGGAAGTGGCTCGCGTCGTGGCTCGTGCCCGAACCTTCTGCCTCCGCCTCCACCTCCTCTGCACATTCTGCACAGTTTACGTCTTCTGCACATTTGACACATTCGATCTCAGCCCCTGCACATCAACATCCGCAAGACCAACATCCGCAACCACCACCACCACCATCGTCGTGGTCGGAGGCGGCGGCGGCGGCGGCGGCGCAACAACCGCCTGTGCGCGCTTCGCAGCACTCGGAGCCTCCGCACAACGTACAGAACTCACCTCACTCCTCGTACTCGTTGTACGCGTATACGCCGCTCACGGGGCCACTGGGGGCGCGGACCCCGATTACGCCGGGCACGCCGCCTGCGACGCAGGGCTTCATCCCTATGGCTTCGCAACACCACGGTACGCAATACCGAGGTACACAGGCGCAGTCGCAGTCGCAGTCACAAAACCAAAATCAAGTTCAGAATCAAAATCGAAGTCAAAACCAACACCAACAGCAGCACCAGGGTTCGGTGGGGAGGGGGAGGGGGCGGAGCGCGCACCCGCATCCGCTTTCGGAGCACGTCGAGCGGGCACCAGCTGCCCGATCTGCCCGAGTCGCTGAAGGCGAAGGCTGGGGTGAGGGCGAGGGCGAGGGCGGGAGTGGTAAAAGTGATTATTTTGGAAAGGAAGATAGAGAGGATACAGACGGTCGGGGCGGGAGCAGCTCAACGTCAGCCTCAGCCTCAGCCTCATCGTCAGCATCGACCTCGCGCTCGAACTCGTCGCCCGAGATCCAGATCGCCGGTGAGGAGGAGAGNGAGGGAGAGGGGGAGGGGGAGGGGTCGTCGACGTGTACGACGCCCCCGCTCCCCGCGCTCCCCTCTATCGTCGTCGACGGCGGCGGGAAAGAAAAAGGAAAAGAAAAAGAGAGATTCGCGTCCTCGTTCGCGAGCGCGGGGGGTGCGGGGGATGTGGTGGGTGCAAAATTTGGTGGTGGAGGTGGAGATGTAGGAGGACTCGGTGACGTGGAGTTAGAGGCGAAAACCCAAACCCAAACCCAAACCCAAACGCGGGTAGAAGATGTCGATTTGGTGGGCACGCTCTCGCGGTTCCTGAGCCTCGTGGGCCTGCTGGGGCTGTTCTATGTCCTGCTGTCGTAGTCGTTCCACGTCTCCCTTCCACTTGATCCTTGTACAGTTCCTTACGTCTCGCTCTGCTACGACGTCCCGCGATCGCGCTTTTCTCGTACGAGTTTTCCTTTGTTAGACTTTAGTTTTTATCGATATCGTCGATGTACATATATCGCCTCTTTCAAGTCTGTTTCTTTTTCTTGCATACATCGTTCATCATACATCTCCCTCCCAACTCATACATCTCCCCAACTCTCATACAACTCAGTTCAGTTCTAGTCTCATACATCATACATCATCCCGCGTCTCGGAATCCTAGCATTTATCGTATTTAATCAGGCATACGCATGCATATACGTGCATTTGAGAAGTCGCTTTTGGAACGATGCCCGCTCAGTACTCAGTGCTCGCTGCGGGTGCGTTTGCTCAACCCCAATCGTCCAGACGTCCGAGTCCAATCGACCGTCTAACCGTCCGAGTCTAACCTACGTTCGTTCGTTTCTCTTCCTCTCTCCGCTTGTTATGTACCACGTTTCGTCCAGACGCACGCACGCATTTCGTCTGCCCGCTAGCTAACCGGCTCCACCCTTCCCCTTGTTTACTTATTTATTTATTCTACTCTACTCTACTCTACTCTACTCTACTACGTTACTCCAGTGATTGCCTGGAGAGTCTGTCGACAGCCGCGACCGCGTCGCCGATTTCAGCTAAGGACCCTCGGACTCGGACTCGGACTCGGACTCGGACTCGGACTCGGACTCGGACTACCACTCCGCGCATCCCTTTCAACGATACCTACCGTCCGTTTATCTCGCTAGCATCTCATACATTTCATCGAATCAGGGAATCAGGGTATAAAATTATAACAACTTAATAAGACAAGCATTCAGTATTCAGTATGCAATATTCAATATTCGGTGTTATCTGTCCGCTCGTCCATCCAGCAGTAGCAATTGGGTGATAGCTAGCCACTTGGTCACTGACGAGCTCGACCACGCAGAAGACGACCTCAAGTAAGTAAGCAATGCGTCGGCGCTTGGTATCCATACGACGACGGGCGATCAGGTGATCGTGATATAGGGGAGGGCTGGGGGGAAAGGGAGGTAGTAAACAGAATGTTTACGGTTCGCGTACTCGAGTGGTCCGCAGTATCGAGGCTCTTCAGCCTTGCGGGACTGCTGGGCGCTCTGTGATTGTGGGCGCTCTGTGATCATGGGGTTCCTTTATGTGGTGCCGTGGCTCCGTCCTCACTTCATGTTCTGCGTCCCCCTTCGTTGCCTGGTGCACCAATAATCCAGTTTATGGTTCGTACAAGTCGATAGTCCGGCCAAAGACGATAACGAGTCACTAGTCAACGGCGGGCGGCCGAACTTCAAGCAGGATGTCTATTCAGCGTCAGGCGTAAGTTGGGGGTGGGGGGGGGTGGAGTCGTCGCACCCCGAGTTTCCTCGAATAACCTACATTATATTCTACCTTGACCCCTTAAACCTTATTCTCTGCATCCTCTTGGATCTTCTCCCCCGTAGTTGCCCTGCTGTATATCGACGGACGTTAGACGGAATTCTACAGTCTATCTAGATAGGGGAAGCGCGCGTACCGAATAGGAACTTGGATGTACATAAAAGGAAGGCAGTAAAGCGATGCGCATTGCATTGCACCTCTTTGAGTAGAGGTCAGATATCGGAGCCACCCGCCTGGTCCCCGTGCATTGAGGTTTTTTGACGATGGGCATCTGAGCGTTGAGTAGTTGAATAGTTGAATAGTTGAAGGGGGGATGGTGCATGGTGAATTGTAAACGTGGTTCGTGCACTCGGATCATGCATAGCTTTGACAACTGCGTCGGTCCTTACTATACTAGGAGTATACTTCGTAACTGCCATGAATAAGGAGTACTAAACGACTTAACACACCGTTGTTACTTCCACCAGGACTCACTCTTAATCTCCCAATGAATGAAATCGTTGTATAAACCTCAGATCGCGGGCTATAGGTGCATGTCAGACGCCGTACAATAAGAGGCTATGGATAATATGTACTGTGATCACTCACATTATCTCCGGTGTTGATGCCCCCACAGGAAAGGATCGCCCTCGACGCAGTGTCATAGTAGTACGACTTGGTAAGCACAGAGGATGAAGAAGCCCAAGTACCGCGCTGCCCAGTGCTACGTATTCCTTGCCTTGTTGGTCCCGCTTGCCTCGTTGTTGGATTGTGCATGGCAACCGTTCCGCAAGAAATTACAATCCGTACGACACATTCGAACGGTATCGTATCGCAGAGAAACATTGGTCGGCTCTGCAAGGCCTCGCGACTGTTGACCTTGCATGCTCATTTTTCTTGACGCCTCGTTCCGAAGGGGCTATTAGTTGTTCCTCCGTGTCGTCGAGTCGCATCGGCACCCAATGGACAGTGAAACAATGCCGGGCACTTGCTTCGACGCAGGCCTTGGCTTGTACTTGTCGCCGAGCTTACGCTTCATAGACCTATCCTAGATCCATTACGCGCCAAACCATCATGAAACACACGAAGCTCGAAGGGCGAATTTGCCCGCATACCATCGGGGTTGAAACTCCCCTACGTAAATGGCCCGCTGGGCACTCCCGAGGCTTCTCTGTCAATTTACTGCGGCGAAGGTTCTCGGCCGGGATTCCCCTTCAACACTCGAACGCTGGGAAGCGCAAGGGAAGCGGACCCGGTATGCGTCTTAGCACAATACGAGCGTATGTCTCTCATACGTACCTCTCTTCCAGAGCAACGGACGTACCAAATGTCTCAGTGTGCGTCAAGAGCTCTTTTAATTTGCTTGCCGGTGTGGGCGTTTTACATTTCCGTGGAAGAATTCTGGGCCAAGCGGATGTTTCTTGGTGACCCTTTGCCGCCTAATTGCTCCTAATTGTCGCTTGACGCCTACACGAGTACGTTTGTTTTTAATGATAATGCCGCCCACCCTGACCGCAAAATAAGGAGCACTTCTTCGATCACCGCGCCCCTTCGAATGTGAAATGGTCAGCCGTTAGACTTGCGCTGGGTGCTTGGAACGCCATGATTGGACGAGGAAGCTGAGAAGTCATTCAGCAAGCAAATCTGGGCGAGGCGAGAAACATATAAATACCTCGCCGCCAACACCCAATTCTTCATTCGAATTCTTTCGTCTTCGCATTCGCATTCTCCTCAACAACCAATCAACCACACTCTCTTTACCAACCTCACCCTCACTCTTTCAACCATGTTCGCTCAATCCGTCTTCGTCGCTGCCATCGCTGCCGTCGCAGCCGCTTCTCCTCTCGCCGCTCGCACCGACTACCAGTGCAACACTGGTCCTGTCAAGTGCTGCAACGAAATGAAGTCGCACCAGTCGTCCGAGGCCAGTCTCGTAGCTTCCTTGTTGAAGCTTGACCTCGGCGGAATCACCGGCGAGTTCAGCATGCAATGCTCGCCCATCGCCAGCATTCTTGGTGGTGGCGCTAAGTGGTAGGTGGCTCTGAGTAGAATCGTAGGCGTATCGTTAATGCTCTTTCCTTGTTTCAGCTCCGGCCAAACAGTTTGCTGCGAGAACACCAAATTCAGTAAGCTCGCGTCTTTCCCCAGTTAGAAATGTTGTACTGACGATTCTTGTTCTCTTTAGACGGCCTGGTTAACATTGGCTGCACTCCCATCAACATTGGCCTCTAAATGGCCTCTCCTGAAGAGGCGCCACCGCTGCTATATGAGTGGGTTGGAAGGGTGGTTGTCGGGGATTCATACTTTATTGCATCTTAACCAACAATAAATAATCTTTCTGCTTTTGACTCTTATTATGATGAGATTGGTATGCCTGGTTTTTTGTTGACGCGATCCTTTGCGGTTGTCCATTTAGTGGTGGTAACTCAGTTAGATAGGCTACAGGTTTTCTATCAGTGACCGCTTCGTGTGACGGCGAGATAACTAAGCAAGCATTTCCAGATCAGTGTTATGACTTCTGCTTCGAAATTATGTACGTACACCTGGCCATCGGCGCCACAGCATTGGCCTGCGAGAAACATCGAAGCGCCGTAGAAGAGACCAAGGCAGAGGACAACGAAGGGTTCATCTACTGATGGAATACTTGTGGTGTTGTAGCGGGGATAGCGAAGCGTCCATGTACTGGCGCCTGTTCTTCAACTTTGCTGTAGCCATGACCGCGCCGTGAGCAGACGTTAGGCTATCTATCGTTCCATTCTCCCACAACTTCCCTTGCGATTCGCAGTTATTCGCTCGTCGTTTACAAGCCTTCTAACTTCTATGTTCGCGTCCAAACGCTCAAGTTCCAAAGCAAGCCCAAGGCGGTCTACAAAAACGTGAGGGTGATTAAATAATCCACGCGAATCGAAGTCTAAGTATCGTACGGTGTGCTTTCCTGTGCGTCCTTCGTCCGTTCGTTATCTCAACATCTCATCACCATCCCCGTCCTTAGGATAGTAAATCGGGGCTAGCCACCCCCAAGAGACCCTCGACTCCCCAATACTCATTTGCCGTCCTGGCCTTACCGTCAGAATCTGGCACACAGTCAACAATTTCGGAGATTGCAGCGATGTCGCTTGGGAAGCCTGCAGATTCGTATTCTAGACGAAGGATCCATGACTATTTCCAGTCAAATGGAGGCTGGCGCGATCGAACATACACCCGTGACCGTGGAAAGAAGCTTTCGTCTCCTGTCTCCTGAGCCCTATATTTTGCAGGCTGACGCTCTCGCAACTTCTTCTTCACCTCTTTCTTCCTTACCATCATCATCTCAACTACAATCATATACCACACTCTCAATATCTTCTCAACTCGCACATACGTCCCCTTCACCATGCCATCAACATCAACCCAGCTTCTCCGTACTGGCGATGTCGCTGTACGAGACGCCCCTAAAGCCCCTAACCCCCTCAACATCTACTCGGCGGCTGGCACGCCCGTAGACCCTGCCACAACGTCAACGCCCAAGTTCAACGTTCTGGAAGCTCCAGCTGTCAGCTTGTCTCTGAGTGGTATGTTCACACTCTACCCCATCCGAACTGCTGCTGATTACAACTTGATGCCCAGATATGCTCACTCCTGCTGATTTTGCTTCCGTCTTTGACATTTGCGCGTCCGTTGAAAAGACAATCGCTTCTCTGGATAACTACGCTTCGAGCGCTCGGGCCAGCCGTGACATATATACCCCTAATACATCCCTCGCGCCTGCTACGTCCGACTCTCGACCAATAACCCTCCTGCTCTTGGGTCCCAGACCATCTACGCCAGCTATTCAGTTGCATGCGTGCCACGCAGACGCCAATACCATGAACGCCTTCCGCGAATCTCGCGCTGAGGACCGTTCATGGCCACGAGGTGTACCCAGCTGCAATGTTCCTGACGATGTGAAGGCTAGTCGAGAGGCAGCAACACCTTGCATGGACCTCGCGCTCCTCCACGCACATTACCGGCGTCAGTTCCAGCCAGAGTCGCTCCCGCCAGTACAGAAACAGGCTCATGCAGCAGTACGCAATGTCCGCGGGGGTGTTATCTCAGCCGCGATACGTGCGGCGTCCCAAGGCCAGGGGCAAAAGCGCCCGCTCCTGCGCCACGAGTGTGTGATCCGTGTTGAAGTAGGACGAACCCCTCGGGATGGGCCATCGGCGAAGAAAGGTGTGCGTGCGTGCTTTCAAAGTCTTTATCGCGAAAGCATGTTCCACGAAAGAATGAGAAGGGTAGCTGGCTACGCTTCGGATGTTATGTCGCAGGGAAGGAGCGCACTGGGCCGGGGGAGTGGACGCGGCGGACGCGGTGGACCTGGGAATCAACGGGAGCGGACGCCCTCCAATGAGGTTTCTTCGAACGTGGTCTGATGAATGTGCCGGGTTGTTGTGAAGAGGTCGTTGGGGGTGGGGAAGAGGGTGGCGGTGTTGGGTACGGGTGTCCAGGTGTGTCCAACGTTTCTTACATTTCGTTCGCCTCCCTCTTCTCCCCTTCCCCCATTTTATCTTGGACTCCCGTGCGCCTCAGTTCTCCAGGAAGCCCGTCGTCGTTGACGATGGGCTTCCTGGCGTAATTGAGAGCGGCATTTGAGTCCTTGATGCGAATCCATGGCGGCTTGGCCAGGCCGGCATGGAGTTGCTAGATGAAATGCGGGAAGGGTAGAGGAGGGTGGTGAACGGCCGCTCGCATGTTATGTCTGCTTCACCAACGGTAGGCCGCCGTTGGTGCGGCAGCATTGCGTGCGAGCATCAATTCTTCAAGGTGCGTTTTCGCCGAGTTTCGCTTTGCGTTGAAATTATAAAATAGACTGTACCTGGGTTCGCGGCGATGGGTCAAGGCCTTGTTCAAGTCTCCGACCCCCTGCGCTCTTGGACGACGGAAGGCCCGCTCGATGGACGACCGCTCAAGGTTCCACCCCTCCGCGATGTGTTAAGGTCTACCCGGTCACACTGTATTTGTGTATATGCTCCCTGCGCCCTTGTTGTTTCCTTGCGCTTGCTTTCATCTGTTAACACGGACATAAATTGGACATTTTTTCCATTCTATTCCTGTCATCTTGCATTGTCCCCGCATATGCTTTATCTCTTCTTTGCATTGATTTGGATACGATTCGGACGGACATTGTTGCAAGACAAGTACTGCTAAACATCTTATGAAATCGAGTCAATAGTCGAAATGATCTGTTCGGGCCTACCTTCCAGTCACGTAAGGCGGTTGCAGACAATTGCGTCTTGGCTATCATGAAGAAACTCGCGGTTGACATGTTTTCACGAGGAGTACTGAGAGACATAGAACGTATATCCTACGTAGGATGCTTGGGATGCATCATTCCGCCGTGCATATTCCCTACATTCGTTCTCCAAGGCGCATACGTCGGTGCATGTAACAACACCTGCATAAGCGAGTTGTCGAACGGCTTCCTTGAACCAAACTCTGCACGAGAACCTCGGCTCGATTTCCGCATCCGAAGCTGGAACCTACATTGGAATCGCTCGTAGTATGGTCTTCACGGCCGCGATGTCGAAATCTCCCGCTATTTTCCCTGTATTTCGATTCGCTTTAGTAATATTCGCGTGCAGGTACTTAAAGTGGCGGCCGAGCCGTACCTATTTTGACAGCAGCGCACACTATATTTGAGCCAACGAGATCATCCTCGGGCGGGGGATCTTCAAAAAACCAATGTCCTAATCCTGGGTCTTTGGCATGTAGCTTGATGGCGTTGCGGGTGGAGATGGGGAGGCAAACGGCCCAATGAAAGGTTTCGCCGTCGCCTCGAGAGTAGAGTACTGCAAGAATGTCACCGGGATTCAACTGCTTGTTTGCCATCAAGTATTTCGTCAAGACGAAAGATGTCAGTGGCGACCTGGTGGTTGATGCAATGTTCGATCTGCCATTTGTGTGGATCTACATGGACCCACACCCTGGTAAGTGTGGCGCTGAACTCAGGATATTCACACACTCACAATGTGGCTCACACGGTCACTGGGAGTGTATTATGTACTTGACTGATTTTCAACAACGTTCACCGTCGTAAATCTCGTAGCTCACCAGCAGACAGATAGGATCTACTAGTTGCATCACCGCGCATTCGCAATGGTTAGCCGACTGAAAGTCGCTACTCTCTTCTGGTACCTGATGACGGCATGAAGCCTGCAGGAAGCTAACGATTGTATGAGTGGTCTAATATTGAAGAACTTTATGTGAGTGGTCTAATATTGAAGAACTTTATGTGAGTGGTCTAATACTGAATAACTTTATGTGAAGGTTCATTGCGTAAAGGCCAGACTTTCGCAGGTTGGCCGCCGTGAGGGCCGTCTGGAGTTTCTTTGCGAATTTCGACCGACATCACGAGTTAACGTTTCAGCACCTGCTTCGGGGATACAATCTGAATTCCCAGAGTTGCAAAAGTGCGTACACTGAACCTGCCTAGCTGACAGTCAGCGGCGTCGGTGAAGACCACTGCCGCGAATACGAAGCGTAAGGTTATTAAACTATTCTCTACGAACCTCATGCTGCCTTTGTCGTATAGTACTTCGAGACTGCGACGTATCTCAAGGCTTGCGATTGGGCCAACCTGTCTACCATCACTCTTACCGTCCGCCTAGTCTTTCTCATTCGGCAAATGTAGGTTAAGTATGCTGTATCGTCTTGTATCGGGGCTCAAACGATATGAACGCGTCGTTGTTATTTAGGGTGGTGTACACGTCTAGTGGAACCCTGGGATAGCGCATGCCAGGCAGATGGCGGTGGCAACGATGAACATGTTTGGGATGGTGTGGGTGGCATGCCCTTCGGCACTTCCGAAAGAGGCCACCAATGTTGCGACATGCAACAACGAGACACTACCAACGAAGATCTGGAGTTCAAACATCAGCGTACATGTTCTGCATATGCGGGGAAAAGCTCACTACCCTCTGCAAGAGTGCTTGCTGTCTAGCAGTTTTATCTGTCAGGGTCTGCTTCGCAAGCTGATCCTTTGGGACGGCGGCATGGGGTGGAGTCATCACCAGGTTGAATGAGGCTGCTGTGACGAGAACGAGGAAGATTTCGAATATGCCTGAGGTGAGTCTGTTCATGGTTCTGTGTTGGTTTGGTGTCCTGGGTAATCATCAGTAAAATTACACATACGTCCGCCTTTTGGCAGAGCTTCGGGGGCCTTTGGGAGCCAAAAAAGCGCCGGAAAGGCAAAACATGGCTTCTGAAGGGCTTCAGTGGAGCGGGAAGGCATTGTTCTTCTCGTTAGCTATACTGATATGCCCTACCTCATCTTCGCACCCAAATCGCTGAAGAGGCAATTCGTACGGACCACTCGGCTCGATTGCTCAACGGACAGTGCGATATGCAGCTTCCATCATTCGAAAAATCCAGCCGGGAAAAGATACTACCGTGAAACCTAGTTTCTCGGAGAAACACTCCAACAATCGAGGGAAACTGACATCTCCTACAGCGTGACCTCATTCCGGGCGTCTGCAGAGCGAACGGTTATCGATATCCATGATAAACACTCTGGGGACAAAGACATACTCGACCACCCTCTCTTTGCGGTAGGCTTCGGGATTATTGCCGTTCTCGGACTCTGCAATCGCAAATCTGGACAAGAGATATTGAATCCATCAGTGTAACGCAGGGAGGTACAGCACTCTGATATACCCACTGGTTATGATGTTTACGGGGACGCTTCACAGAATCTGATGCTCTGTACCTCAGCCGGAGGCAGTTGATCACGCATTCAAGAGGGTGGAACAACCTCGTGAGTATGGTATGTCTTTTGGCCTATACTCATCGCACATGACGTCTATCCTCGCATACAGCTGACCTGGTGATGGTCCTGATTTTCCTTCGCCTTCAGTGTGAAGCTAATCCATCGTATGATACAGAAGGCTTCCAGCTTCAAGAAGCTTCGATATTCATGCCACTCCGCACATCAAGTGGTAGCCAGACATGCTGACAAGCAAATGTACATTCTCGTTCGCAGGATCGGCTCGTAGTGGACCTACCCAACGCTATGCACGACCCTTTACACAATATGGGCGCGATCGACGAGTGTCCTTCCACCGTAAGTAAGAATATCTCCCGCTGATATATTTATAATGACTATCCTCAATATAAGCCTGGGCAACTCGTCTTCGTCGCCGTAATCTATCGCTTGATATTGGGCTTTGCTGCATGTTTGATAGTGCCGTCTTCCATGAGGCCGCCCATCCCGTAAATATCATCAAGCTCGTGAAGCGCAACTTGTTTCAGTGGGTGTTCCTTCCAAAATGCTATAGCTTTGTGTGCGCAACCTGGCGCCCATGGGTCTTGGTGTTGGGGTATTTATACAGGCATACGGTTGGGTCGCTGTATTGGCAACTGTCCCTCTGATATGTTGCAATTCACCGGGCTATTGCTGTTGCTTTCCCTCATCTCGACCCCTGTATTTGGCCTTCAAGTTCCCCTTTCTCGGCGAGAGGTGCTACGGCGTCATCTCCGAGTGCTGCCCCGTTCCGACGATGACCCAGACCACGAATACCTGCACGCATTGGGGGTCAGCGATTTCAAAGACATTGCCGTTAGCATTTCTTCCTCATGATTTAATGCAATGCTTATATTTGGCAAAAGTACTCAATCGTTATGAATTTCGGTGGGCAAGGTGGGAGAGTCAACCGTTTATCGAACGCATGGGCTTTAAACTTTGTGGCTAGATCTTAGCGTCTTGATCGATACTGGCTCCGCAGATTCTTGGTTGTACGATCCTCGAAACAACATACAAACCGTCAACACAACTACCGTAAACGGCACAATTACATATGTCAAAGGATCTATCGCAGGTCCCATTTACTTTGCCACGGCAGAACTAGCCGGGCTATCTATTCCATCTCAAGGTGCGTTACCGTCCATAATTGACCACAGTTTGATACGAATCGATCCATATAGCGTACATTCATACTACGGAAGTCAGTCCGCCTAAACTCGATGGAACTGCACATTGACGAATTCACAGTTGACCGATACGCCATTTTCTGGGCTTGGGATCTCAGGTCTTTTGGGCCTGTCCTTTGGGCCAGGAGTTCGGTCGCTGGATGCTCAACTACAGTTCGGCCTCGGTAATTCATCGATCCTCAGAGCCCCACCGGTGGTCCCAAATATTCTCCAACTATATCCGAGCTTACCTAGCTTCTTCACTATTTACTTGGGACGGAACGACGATCCCAATGCCCCCGCGGATGGAGCAGGCGCATTCACTCTGGGTGAATACGTACATGGCCTTGAATCCGTCGCCGACGCTGCGAAGATTCCGAGTTCTCCGGACTACTTCTGGAAAGTTCTGGTCGACAGCATTACTGTAGGCAACTCTACCATTTCTTTAAATTCCTCTCTGCCCACCGCCGAAGCCGGATCAAAAGCTACCGCCATACTCGATACGGGGTTCTCACTCCCTCAGATGCCACCACATGTCGTGGATGCTATGTATAGCAGCATACCGGGAGCTGTGCTCGTCGAAGACATAGCAACTTTCCAGGCCGCGGGTGTGTCCTGGCTCCTTCCATGCAATGCAACCCCCTCTATCTCCTTCAAAATCGGGTACGTGGACCACCTCGGTTCATGACGTTCGCGTGTATACTGAATCCGCCGTAGTGGCACCGACTTCCCAATCCACCCTGCAGATCTGGTCCGACCGCTATGCTTTGACGGTGTTGAAATCGCATTGTGCCATAATTCATTCGAAAAATCGGTAACCGTGCGAGAGAAATTGGGCAGCGATATAGTCTTGGGAGATGCATTTCTGAGGAACGCCTACGTCTCGTGAGTGACCCTAGGGTATTCTTCTACCTTTCCTGGGGCCTGACCTCTGGCATGTATTTCTCCAGGTTCAACTACGGCGAACGTAATGATTCCGGGCAGTTCGATCAACCGTTCGTGCAGCTTCTACCCCTCACGAATCTCGAGCAAGCTAGCCTGGATCTTCCAGTGATCCGTGCAAAGCAACTCGAAGGGCTAACAGAGGTGTCTCCAGCAGATGCCAGGTCGCCAACGCTGCCACCCAAGAACAGCACCAAAGCAAACGCTAGTGATGACTCGAAAATCCCAGCTGGCAATGAGAAACCGCCAGTATCGGGCCTATTGGCATCTTCCAACGACAGCGATGCGGATGATACGACGACAACACGTATACTCAATAGGTATACGCCCGTTATCATCGGTCTCCTCGCTGCAAACTTGCTTGCACTTTTGATACTATGCGGTCTCGGCGCGTACATGTGTATCGTCAGAAACGGAAAAAGCACGGCGACGAAGGCAATGCCCACGACTTACCAACCCGTGAAGTCGAAGGAGGATGGAAATCCAACAGAATTTGTTTACCCCAGTCTCTACGATCCCCCTTCTACGTAGTTGATGTCTTTTCATATAGCCCTTCTACCGACTCCAGTTCTTCCGACATTTGCATAGTACATTCTCTACACGCCTCTTTTTGGACTTACGGACTTCCTGTCATTTTATGCTTACGGACATTATCCTTCGTTTCTGTTTTTGAGCCACAGCATTGTTGACGCACACGAGGACGACTATTAAGATATTCTGATACACGGATGCGAAGGGTACTTTTCATTATGTCTACTAGATGTCCTTGATGTCTTCACCAAGAATTGCAGCCACGGCTTCGTTCGCTTCATTGGCCGCGGGCTCGTACACAGCAAACGCCGTCTTCGCTCCCTTGACATTCCCTCGCGAATGCACGCCTTCTCCATTACCAGCAGACGTCCAACCTCTGCCGCGCTCAGTAAAAACCTCAGGACTCCGATCAAGCAGCACCCTCAAATCCGCATCGCTCAGCACCGACCGTTTCCCCGCCGTCGTATTCGGCACAACCTCTATCTTCTCGCCTTCCAGCTGCAGGAGTTCAGCCGCCATATCGACAAGGCCCATGCTGCTCGACTTTGCGCCACGCTTCGCTGAGGCTGCACCGGGCATTTTGAACTTGCCTGTATAGAGGCGCGGTCAAAAAAGGCGCGTAGATGAGGAGTAGGTGAGTGGACAGACCTTTGGCGATGACAAGCGCCTCTAGCCTCCGCTTCTCATTCGCGCGCTGCATGATCTTCGTCTCTATCGTATGCGCACTCACGAGACGGAAGATCAGCACCGGCTTCGTCTGCCCGATCCTGTGCGCGCGATCCTGGGCTTGGATGTCCATTTGCGGGTTCTACCATCACCACCATTCAGAAATGCGTGCTACGCTGACATACGTGGGGAAGGGAAAAACGCACCCAGTCCTGGTCGTAGAATATGACGGTGTCTGCGGCGGTGAGGTTGATGCCCAGGCCTCCCGCGCGCGTACTGAGGAGGAAAAGGCAGGGCACGTCCGGGCCGTCGCCGCCCTTCTGGAACAAGTCCACCTGGTTGCGCCGTACGAGCGGGGGACTGCTCCCGTCTATTCGACACAGCTTCCACGACTTGAATTCCGTTGCCCAATCCTATTTGTAACATCAAGCATCGGTTGTAAATCACGGGCGGGGTAGCAGAGATACGGGGGGTAAGTTGGAGCGTACCTCGATAATGTCGAGCATGGTGGTAAACTGGCTGAACAACAGCACTTTGTGTTTCCGCTTGAACAACTCCGTGAGCAGGCGATCTAGGACCATCATCTTGCCACTGCAATCAACGAGCCGCTCGTCGATCACCGGCTGTTGGGACTTCGGATCCAGTGGCCAGTCGAAGAGGAACGGGTGCGAGCAGACTTTACGGAGCTGCATCACCGTGTTCTGCAATTTCATATTGTTGACTTGTTTAACTACCGACCCATCCTAGTCAATCAAACGAAGAAACAAGCATTGAATGGAGAACGGTAAGGACGTACCAGTCGTCTTATGCTGATGCTCCCTCCCGAGCTCGGCCATCTCTGCCTCGTCATTATTCGTCGGATCCACGATGAACCCCCGCGAATCCAGCTCCCCCCGCTCCAGCTTTTTGAAATACTCTTCATCGTCTCCATCCACATCATAATGCTTCTTCACCTTCCGCTTCCCTCCCCTCTTCTCGCTCCGCAGCTTCATCTTTTCACCTCCCTCCCCGTCCCCCTCTCCCTCTCCCTTATCAACCGCTTTACCCGTATCTTTGGTCTCTTCGTCGGTGTTGCTAGGGCCTTTCTTCTCACGCCCGATCAGGTGCGCGCGCAGCCCGCCGCTGAGCACCTTTCCGTACAAGTCTTTCTGCATCTCCGTGAGCGGCGCGTACAGCACGTACTCCTTCTTCGGCGGGAGGCTGAGCTCCACATCCACTTTCATGCGCCGCAGGAGGAACGGCTTGAGGATCAAGTGCAGGGAGTCGATGACATGGCTGGCGCGCTCCGACCCGACCGTCGTCTGCATCGCAGGCAAATTGAATCTATTGATCATCGGGATCGTTAGTCGGGGGATTAGAAGATAGAAATGAAGGGAAGTCTGACGCACAGTTCTTGGAACGTGTCGAGGTCTCCGAAGATCTCTGGGAGTACGAAGTTGAGCAGCGACCAAAGCTCTGCGAGGTTATTCTTCCCAAACCAAATCACGTTAGCACCAGCACCAACGTCTTCACCCCCTCCTCCTCCGCACTCAACTTTAAACAGAAACGAGAAATCCACTCACATGCAACGGCGTCCCCGTCAAAATCATCCGCCCGGCCGTCGTGTACTTCTTGATCTCCTTGATCAGCTTACAGTCAATATTCTTCAGCCGATGTCCCTCGTCCACGACGATGTACCCCCACTTATGCACACCCAGCTGCGCCCGGTCTTTGATCACCATCTCGTACGTCGTCACCACCACAGGGAACCTCTCCACCGCTTCACTTGTCGCTTTCTCCTTCGCCTCCTTCTCCTCCTTCGTCATAGTATCCACAACTTCGTCCTTCTCAGCTTTTTGCGCCTCGGCGTGACTTCCCTCCTCTTCGTCCGCCGCCTCATCCTCGTCGTCGTTCTCTTCTTCGTCTTCCTCCTCGTCTTCGACGACTTGCTTCTGCCGCTGCCTCCCCGATCTCCTTCTCCCCGTGGTCGATTCTGCCTTCGCGCTCTGCCCGCCTCGCGCCTTTCCCACCACCTTTCCCTTCCCTGTTGCCTTTCCCTTTGCCTGTGCCCCCTTCGCCTTCTTCCCTTTACCCGTCCCCGCTTTCCCCCTCTTACTCGGCTGCGCCTTCGTCTTCACCGCGCCCGCAGAACCTTTGTCTTCGTCATCATCATCGGGAAGGGGAACTAAGACCGTGCGCCGCAGCTCAGCGCGCTCCTCGGGCGTTCCGTGGTACAGACACACGGGGATCTATTTCGTAAGTTCAGCACCATATTTAACACACGAGTTACAGCGATAGAAGAAGAGGGGGAGGGGGACAAGGGAGTACATACAGCCGGCGCGAACTTCTCGAATTCCGAGCCCCAGTTATGCAGCACGCTCAGCGGGCAGACGATCATCATCGGCTTCGAGAACCCCAGCTCGCGGAGGTAGGCGCAGAACGCGATCGTCTGCAGCGTCTTGCCCAAGCCCATCTCGTCGCCTAGCATATAATGGGACAACGCACAACGGGGGTTGCGAGATGAGAATATGAGATGAGATGGGAGGGGTAGCGGATGGAGATGTGGGATACGCACCCAGGATGCCAGATATCCCGTTCTGGTGCAGGGCCACCATCCACTGCAGCCCCTCCAGCTGGTAGTTCTTCATCTTCGCGCCCGTGATCAGACCCGGCTGCGGGAATATCCCCACTTCCTCCTCCAAGTCCTCGCTCTTCACCCTCTTCCTCGAACACCCCTCATCATCGCCATCAGACCGAAGGCGCTTCCCGCCTTTCATGCGCGGCGCGCTGTCGTCATCATCGTGCGTGGTGCCAGCTGAAGCTGAGGAGGAGAGGGCTTGTGCCTTGGAGGCACGCAGGGCAGCAATTCCTTCTGCCTGCCGCCGCTTGTTCTCCTCCATGCGCTCGCAGAGGATCGAGGAGTAGAGCGTGGACTTCTTGAGGATGAAGTCCAGCTTCTCGAAGTCGTCCTAAGTTGAATCGCGTTAGCTGCGCGTCCACCTCCTCTCCTCTCTTGATAAAGTAGCATACCTGCTTCATGTTGAATGTCTCCAAGTTCAACGCGTCTAAGTCCTGCAGCAAAGATAAAGGAATAAGTCAGAGTCCTGAAGGTCGCTGACGCGGGTTCTGTACCTCCTTGTCTTCATCTTTCACAAACTCTTGCCCGTCGTTCATTCGTACGTCCGGCACACCAAGGTCCTAATGAGATGAGATCAGCGATGTATCAAACACGCTGAAAGGCATCTGGACTAGGCGAACCTCTTCGCTTTTCACAAAATCCGAGTCAAGATTATCGTCTTCAGACTTGATTGGGAATGGAGATGAAGGCGCAGTGCTTGCAGCCGTAGAGGACGCGCCTAGATACTCAGATGGCGAGGGCACGTCGCGTCCCTCTTCATCTTCGAAGTCGTCTGCAGTCGCTGGACGGGGGTCTTCGCAGTGAGTTGGCGGAGATGAGGACTGCGGCGGTGGCGAGCTCGTGTAGTAGGACATGCTGAGTACTCAACGTACGTGCACAGCGAAACAGGAGTGAGTGAGAGCGGCTCGGTGGTTCCGGCCAACGCGGTCATCATGGTTTCCACGTGATCATTGTCTGTTGAATCATGTGAGTCATTGTGAGCCACTCGGCAAACAAGGCCAAACACCCGATACGGTGGCACAGGGAGCCCGAGCAACGTCTGACATCTCTTCACCACCAACCACGACCATCACCACCACACACGGCACCCTCGAGCCATTCTTCCCTTGAATACTACATTTCAAGTCGAATCTCTACTTCGATCACCCTTGGGGTCTATCGCAGTGGTTGTCAAGACAAAGCTTGGGCCTGAATCAGTCAACAATTGGAGATACTGAAGCTTGTATACAAGCTTGAGACATGCGAGTGCCGCTTGTTGGCTTGGACCGCACAAGATCCCAGACGACGCAATTGTCACCGCAGCGCCAGCGCAGTATTAAAGCAGCAACCCACCATATGTCGCTCTCCACACTCTCATCATCTTCCTCCCCAACGAAACAATCCACATCCAAGCAAGCGAAGCCGAAGCCCTCCGCCTCAAAGTTGAAACAATTCACATCGAAAGTAAAATCCAGGATGGGCGCAGCGCAGTCGTTGACGATACACGGTTCGTTTGGAGTTAGGACCGCATTCAAAGCATCGGAGGTCGAAGCACCGGCTTCCATTCCTATCACTTCCCTCGTAGCGACGAGGCCCGCACCACCTCCCCCAGCATCACCCCAGCGAGAACAACAAGACGACAGCAATGATTCATCCTCACGCCATCGCTCCCCTTCCCCCGCACCGACGGAGCCATGCGACGTAGAACTGACTCAGGAGGAGTGCGTGGACGCTCTGAAGGCCATGGGCATCAAAGTCCGTGACTATGCCTACGCTCCTCGAAAGCCTGCTCCGCCTACCGCACCCCCTGCATCCTCGTCGGCAAATATTCCTACTTCCACTACCACTTCTTCTCCAACAGACCCCGAGCCAGCGCCGCAGCCGGGGAAAGACGAGCTCCGACGCCCCACCGCAGTCCTATGGTCCCCCGACTCGGCCTTGGCCGAATACGACGTCCGCGTTGCGAGCCTAACACGCACCTACCCCATCACCGGCCGCACGCTCTCTCGCCTCCTCGAGATCGGGTGGGTCACGGAAGAAGAAGCCCTCGAGGACTGCCACGAGATGGACTGGGAGGCGATGTACAAATACCGTGCGTTCTGCCTGAAGAAGAGTACGACGGAGAGGTGGCAGGACGGGGAGTACCCGTGGAAGTTCTTGTGGACAAGGGGCGCCGATAGGGGGAAGCCGAACATGAAGACGCGGATGGTTTTGATGGATGCAGAGAGGAGGATGAGGGCGTATGTGGATCGGGCGTGTAGAGACGAGGAGGTGAGGAGGGCGCGTGCGGAGAAGGAGAGGGAGCAGGAAGAGAAGGATGCTGCGCTTATAAGGAGGATGAAGGAGAACGGCGAGTTGTGGGAAGTTCCTTTCGTAGGTGATGATGCTGATGTCGGGGACGTGGACAATGCCGATGTGGATGATGTTGAGATGATCGCACCAGAGGTTGGGAGGAATAAGCGGATGTCGCCTGATAGCTTCGATGAGGATGAGGAACAAGAACAAGAGAAGTCTCACCGTCGCCGCAGCGCGAAACGCCGCCGAGTATCTCCTACTCCACTCGCGGTCGTACCATCAATGCCGCCCCAATACCCAGCGCCTCTACACACATACCATCCCGAAATAAGGCATCAAGTCCAAGCTGCCAAAGAATTCGCCAGAAGCAAGCCGTTATCTTCCTCTTCTCAATCTCAGCCCAGCTCTCAGCATCACTCAACTTCTCAATCTCAACATTCCCAGTCCCGATCACATCGCCATTCTCACTCCCAATCGACCAAAGCTACTGAATCGTCCTCACATTCTGGGCCCTCCGAACGCTCTGATACACCCCCACCTCCGGGCTGCGACACGCCGCCGTCTACGAGCCGAGCGACTACGCCCATCGTCGAGGAGCCGAAGCCGAAGCCGAGGACACTAGGGAGGCGTCTGAGCAGGACTACGACGTTCGCTCAGATTATCTGAGCTCACTTGTACGTATGCATTATTGCTGTTACCGATAACCGGTCTGACGAACGCCGGAACTTAGCGTCAGCCTCAATCATATCAACCGCAACTGTAATAGCAATAGCAACGTGTATACTCGAACAACCGCAACCCCCATTATCCAACCACTCTCGCCATATCACCACACCATCATCCTCATCCTCAACCCGTCCTCTCAAGCATCCCTCCGTCGCTCTAACAGCTCTCATCTATGTGCTCCGGCCCTGCCCATGCTTCCTGCCTTGCCACATTACGGTCGCAAATACTACAGTGCCCCGCAAAATGCCCTGCACTCTGCACCTCTGGTATCTGAAATACGTTACCTGATACGACGAAATTCGACCGTGAATGCAATTGAACTATAAGCAAGCAAGCAACGCCTAGCCTCAATCCCGACCACCCTCACATCCTACCAACTAACTCTCCCTCCCGCGCTACCACCCTACACTCCTCCCGTCTGACAACAATACAGCAACGTAACAGCAGCACTCAACAGCATCTTAGGACAATCCTCATCCTACGGTACGTTCTCGGGCACGAACATGAGCGTAGACCCAAGAACACAAACAAGGACCCGGACACGCCTTGAGGCCGACGTCCGCCGCCTTAGCCCAACGCTCCCACCACCCCAACCCCATACCTCTCCTCCCGAATCCTCATCACGCAAATGCGTAGCTGAGGACCAGGATAGGATTGACGAATAAGGATTGACGAACAAGGACTAAACAAGATTATCGATATTCATTATTATTCCGTGTTCAATATGTCCATCTGTCATGTGTACATGTGTACCTCCGCCTTGACAATGTAGTTCTTACTCTGTAGCCTCGATATTTATGATAATCATCATCCCGTTGTATTCACTATACTCATTGGGTCTATGTACCTCGAACACCACCTACATAAATGCAAACTCGGAAGTACAGTCATAAAATGTCGGCACTTGCAGCTGCGATGTCAATTTACATCACGAGTAACGCGAGACACCCAACCCGTTGCGAGAGCCTGTTCACATTTACGGCCTTCAAGAGTAAACAACATTGACCCTTGCATCATTTCTATGTCTTGCTCAGTGATGTCACGCAACAAAGTCCGTCCTAACCACGTCCACATTCATGCAGAGGAAAATATAAGCAAGACATACGGGGTAACACAACATAATAGTGATAGAACGGAAAACAATGTCCGATTCATGTCTATGCAAGCGCGAGAAGATAACAACAACACAGGAGCATGACGAACACAAATCCAGTGCGCGACTGGACAGACCTTGGCACGTCGCGGCGGGGTGGAGGGGGAGGGGGAGGGGTGGAGCGGAGCGATCGTCCATCGATAGATCAGCAGGAACTTCTTGCAAAGTTCGACTGAGCGACGAGGCCTTGAACGGGAGCTTGATGCATCGACGCGACGCCAGATGCACCACCCTATTTATAATTTCAACGCGCAACGGAACGCGGCGAAGACGCACCTTGAAAGATTGCTGCTCGCACGCAATGCTGCCCCACCAACGGCGGCTACCGTTGGTGAAGCAGACATAACATGCGAGCGGCCGTTCACCACCCTCCTCTACCCTTCCCGCATTTCATCTAGCAACTCCATGGCGGCCTGGCCAAGCCGTCGTGGATTCGCATCAAGGACTCAGATGCCACTTTCAATTACGCCAGGAAGCCCATCGTCGCCGGCCGAACGACGATGGGCTTCCTGGAGAACTGAGGCGCACGAGAGTCCAAGATAAAATGGGGGAAGGGGAGAAGAGGGAGGCACACGCGCAACGGCTCCCTCATCGCCACTCTGCCACCACTAAGTCGCGGGCATGGTCGCCGTTCCATTTCCACTTTGTGAACCTGCGCCATGCTGCTTGTGGCGCACCTCCTGGCGTTGAACGGCTGACGCGCCATCGACGAGCTTCTTGAAAGAGAGTTAGGGACGCGGAATGACAGAAAGCGAAGGAGAAGGTGAGGGCACCGGATGTCCCCGGCCCGAACCTCCCGGGTTGTCTTCCTCGTTAATCGTCCTGGCGTACGTGCTGTCGGCGTTTGACACTCCCAAGAACCTCCCGAATCTCCTTGCAATCCCTCTCGTGCGTCCTCATGCAATCCATAAGGAACTGGACCCATGGTGGCCACAGGTACATTCGTAACGGGTTTGCCTCCCTTGTATCCACCCACGGCTGCGATATCCGAGCTTCATGGGACAAGCTTCGACTCCCGTAGCCTCCACGCTTCGAGGTCCAGCCTTTCTGCCCAGCGACGACCGTCATTGCGCAAAGGGCACCGTAGTACGTACGCTCCTCGAAACTGCGATAATCGAGCTAAATTTCGATTATGCACAGATTTACGCTTTCCCAGAGCCTTTAATCCCTTGATCCCATGTATGAAATAACGCCTGTATCTGGCA
>CM033822.1:137053-202836 GCA_019677325.2 Pleurotus cornucopiae | reverse complement strand
GGACATTTCTTACTAAGTACATAAACATCTCTAAATTGTCCATGTAGCATCAATCTACCGTTTGTCATCCACATGTATTGCCGTCCTTTCTGAGAAGCGACAACACAGTTGCTGCGATACCTGCGTAAAGTGACGAGACGTGAGTGCCACAGCATGTGCTGATCCGTAAGCAGCACGAGCTCCCGCCGTGAACTTATAAGGGCCAGGCATCTGACTCAAGCGTTACCAGCCATTTCTACGGAGGGGAGCGAAATTGTGGCCCTACAGCCACTCGTACGCTAGCAGGATGTAGGACCACTCATGGATACGTTGAGGGCCTCGTATTCTCGTGGATGAAGGGGAAGCTGACTTAGACCCAGTACGGAGAAGCGGAGTTGATGGCATGGTGAGGGAGTCGTATGTGCGAGTTGAGAAGAGATTGAGAGAGTGATATATGATTGTAGTTGAGCTGATGATGGTAAGGAAGAAAGAGGTGAAGAAGAAGTTGCGAGAGCGTCAGCCTACAAAATATAGGACTCAGGAGACAGGAGACGAAAGCTTCTTTCCACGGTCACGGGTGCATATTCGATCAGATTCGATCGCGTCGCGCGGTGGCGCTCGCCGCTCAGCGCAAGACGAGCGCGGGCAAATTCCTCCAGATTCGAAAGCGTCGGCCGCGCGATGGTAAGTCATGTCCAGCGTGGCAGGTTTTCCTTTGAGTCTCATTGATGATTGATATTGAACATGGAACGCCCTAGCATTGAGTTTTGCAAATTGGCAGGCCCACCATGGGGCACAGATTCCTTGCTGCGCGTTGTTTCAATCCGGAGACGTCCAGACTGTACCGAATGGCGCAGGGGTGAAGTCGGCCAGGAAGTCCCTAACACCAGCGATACAGATGCAGGCCGTCCCCATCTTCGAATAACTCTCAACCTACAACGAGGTAAGCCAACACACGAAGCAAGTGGAGCCCATGTTGATGCTATCTACGTACACCCACATTGTACTGCGAAGTTCGAGTTACATTCGACCCTCACCTTGCAACCGGGATGTTTAGAAAGAAATCGTAGCTCCAACTCCTCCGACAACCGCTGATCTGACGCTACCAGTCGCGGTTAGGGAGTACGAGTATGGCGGAGATGTGAATGTGCCGACGGCGACAGTGTCGTTGACGGTACCTTTGACGCCACCTAAGTCGTTCCCGCGTTGCACAGCAAAGCCCTCGTCGGTGGAGAATATGGGCTTCTTCGAGGCTATTTGGTCAATTCGAGGGGTTACGCGATGAGAACGAGGTCCAGAAGAGTATCAATAGCGGGGTACGAACCAGACCAAACATTGTTTTCAATGAGGAGCTGGGCACCGTCGCGGGTGTTAATTCCATCCCCGTTGTTGTCAAATACATTGTTGAAGAGATGTCCCGTTCCGAAGCGGAATGACGGAGTCCTATTATTCGTAGAAGGGATCAGTTCAGACCGTCTGGTACGAAGTACAATGATCACGGGGAAATTTCTTACCTGGAGTTGATGTTGAAGAAGTAGTTGTTTGCGTAGGTGACAGTGATGGCTACATCTTCTTTTCCATTGCTGTCCGAATGTCCAACGAGGGAGCCCTTCCAGTGGTCGTGCAGGACAGAGTTGGTGACAGTGACACCCGTGCAGCCATGGGTGATATCAAGAAGCCCATCGTAGCTTAGCATTGTATTCAGTTAACAGAAATCAAGTGGCATGTAAAAGTAGACACGCACAAGTCTTTGTTGTGATCTCGGTCGCTAGAGAGGTCAACGTGGTCAACCCATACCTGATGCGCCGACTGGATACCGATGTTGTCTCCCGGAGCGAGGACCTTCGCGATTTTCACGTTTCGGATGATAACATTCGTGACATTAAGCACGCGCAGTCCAACTCCGGTAAGTACTGAAATTTCGGTGCCCATAGTTAGACAAATAAGTTCTTTCGATATAACGTAATGAGACGCACCTGCGTTGCGTCCAAGAACGGATGTGTTGGACCCGACGAGAACGATTGCATCACCAGTGATACTGCCTGCAGTACAAACAAAGAATTAGGTCAGTCAATCCGCCCAGCCGAGAGCCGGTTACTAACCTGAGATTATAACTGTCTTTTTGGCGTCTCCAGCAACAGCGGAAGTAAGCGCATCGAGAGTGGAGACGGTAGTTGTAGGACCTCCTGCACCGCCAGTGGTTCTATACAAATTAGAACACGCGTAAGTAATCATTTCACAATAGGAGAAGGGATGGTGCGTACCCGCCATTGAGGGTAGCGAATCCAAGAGTAGCGACATCGTTCACTGAAGCTCTCTTCGTCAAGCTTGGGGAAGCCTGAGTAAAACATTAGTACTAGTTGAACGACGGAACGCGCGAATAATTACCGAGACGACTTGGACAGCTAGAAGGGCAACGGTAGAGACGAACCACTTCATGATATTTTCGAGTAAGCGAGTAACTGGATAGAACGAACAGAACTGTTCTACTTCAAATACATCGCCATTCAGCGAGCTTTTATACAAGCACTAGACCCAGCAGCCAGGATGGTACGACACCATATGACGAGTATGTTTTACATGGACGACGTTCTGTGGCGTCCGTCTGTCGGCTGCCTGGTCATTGGAGGGCAATGCTAGGAAGATGGCAGAAGGTAGGAGCGGACCGGCAGGACCGCCCGGACCACATAGATGCGCTGCGTGATGAACATGCGAAGGTGTTCGGAAATTGCTTCGCAGTCACAGATGTAGTACGACGCGTAGCCTGTAAGTGGCTATCAGTTCCATAATTAAAGCCCTCCCGCTGCAGTTCTACCGTGCCTGTGCCCCATGACCCAAAGGATCAGACACCAGGAATAGGTCGAACCGCCGAAGTCTCGAGATTTGGGATACTCGGGGGACTGTCGTTCCGGCGGGAAGAAGGATCAGAAGACGAGGAAAAGCAGCTTGAGCTACGAAAAAGTAGAAAGACCCGTTGTTCGGGATATTGTCGTTGCTTTGACGTCCTCCGAGCTGAGGCGCTCATAAGATGTGAGAAAAACTACGCCTGGATGGTATTCGCGAAAGCCAGAGTGATGCGTGCAATCGAGCGTGGGGGGCGCTCCGGACCGCGCGAAGTCGTCTTCACGTCTCTCCGAACACGACCAATGCATTACACATTCTCGACATGGTGGAGTAGCATTGCAATCGTGGCAAGTATAAGGATATGGTACGTAGCCTTTGTAGTTCCTCGATATTAGCACGGGGGATCACGCTCGCCGGGTACGACGGGCAATCAAGAGAGTGGGTTGTTCACGGCGCAGGTCAGCTGAGCTTCTTTGCAGTATGGTACAGGCCTCGGAATGATCAGCGCGTTCGCCGTTCATTTAGCGTGAACAAGCACTTGACCTTGAATTGACTTGATGTATCTCCATAAGTTATAAGTTGGGGATATTATGGCGAGAGGAGTTGGCATTCTGAGTGGCCCGCTGAGTTGCCTCGGATAAATCCAGGTGATATTGTGGGGCCCTTGCGAACCGGGAAGTACAGAAAGAAGAGAAGAGCTTGTGAGCTTTACGACCCATCAGAAACGACATAGTTTTGGGCTAATATAAAGGGACGTACGTGGCTCTTCCAAGAGAATGTGCCAGAGGGTGGATGGCACTGCGTCGGCACTGCGCATTGCGTCCTCGTATCCATGCCATTCTCTCAGCCTCCTGCGAGTCTAGGGTCAATCTTCTACACGGCTGGGCAAGAACTCGAGCATCAGAGACAGAGGGTGTCTAAGGCCTGACAGGGACTATGGTCTTTCTACAGTTTCACTGCGTCCCAAATCTCCATATCGCAAATCGAGACCTATGCAGCCCAGTAGCGGTGACTGCGACACACAGGTACTACAATCAACATATCCGCTATGTGCAAAGACGAACCAACGTTTGGATCAACAAGTTGATTATGTTAGGAGAAATGATAGCTGGTGGCGTTCGACGTACTCACCAGTATCGTGAGGTGAAAAGTACTTGGGTCAGAACCATGCCCTCCGACTATGTGCGACTCCCAATAGACCGTTGATACCCTCCAACTAAGTGGCAGTGGGTGACCTATACAGTATGGTGCCTCTCCATTCGACACGTGTCCTTCCGTGTGCATTTCGAGTTTCAGGTGACGACGAATCAAGTAGATGAGATGAATTGGAACGAACTTGTACCATGCCAAACGTGGACAAAGCAAATCGCCAGACACGTGCAACTCCTATCTCCCCTGTGTCCTCAGGTAATCACTAAAACAAAGGAGGAATCTGAGGCGTGTAATTGGAGGTCTGACCTCGCTAGCGAATTGTTCTGCCTTCCGCATTCCAATCAGCAACGGGAGAAATTTGACGACTGGCTACCAGGCTTTGTATATTGCAGTGGATTGACCTGTTAAAATAAGCTGATGAGGGTCGTGCGATATCCGAGTAATCAAGTAGTGTATTAAACGCATGAAGAAAAAAGTACATGAGCGCGGGATGTAATCTTACGTAGTCACGTGTAGCCCCTATACCCCTGTACCGCCGAGATTACCAAAATCTAACATGACCCTTCGGAAGGTAACTGTTTCTATCGCGGATAAGGCGACATCCTTCTGGAAGGACGGTCCAGATGCCCATATGTTGGCAACAAGCTTTCTGAGGAAAATGAGCTGTTGCGAAGTCAATTAAAGTGTCACAAATAGTTGTTGGATTTCAGCAATCTTGGCGGTACGGGGGTATAGGGGATTCACGTGACTACTGTAATATAGTGTCGCGCTCATGTATTATTTACTTTATGCGTCTGCTGGAGTCCCAGCCAAACGCAATCTATCTACTTGCTCACTCGGAACTCGCGCGACCTCATCGGCTTATTTCAACAATAGTATACTTACATGTTCACTTAATAAATGGTGGTTAACTATGCCCGGTTGGTGCCCACGACTACTCCAACTCATGATTTCTTCGTCAACGACAAGACACGTCGGCGTCCTCTCATCTTCTCACCAACTTTCACGCACTCTAGCATGTCCATATCGTTGAGCTGTCGTGTGCTCGATCCCTGACCTGTTCTTCTTAGATTTGATCCTGACGTAGGCGACGTCTGACAAGACAGCTCATCACTGTTACCGCCTCTTCTCTTCCTTTCCTTCACCTATCACGTCGCCGCCGGAACCAACGGTGCATATCAGATCTATCAGACATATTGCCTCAAGCCCAAGGGTGGAGCAATCACTTCACATTCATTATCGTGGACGTCAATATGGTCGAATTGATATTCAAACAATCGAATTGCTAGCAGCACGCCAAGAAAACATAACTCCGATATTCACCAACTCTTCTTTTCGTCACAGGTCCAATCGCAATATTTCAATATGCGATCAATAAATCGATGAAGCACTACTTCCAACGGCAAACAGCTGCTAGCGAAGAGCTGCCTCGATGAGGAGTACTGTCGGCTAGTAGCCAGCAGCTTAGATGCTACAGCGCATATGCACCCGCACCCCCGTTGTCCAGGAAACGACAGAGTGCTTCTTGAATCTTCGACCGCGAACTTAGTTGATCAACTGTCCATACGATGTGGCGTAGATGTAATCGGCGGCGCCAAAAACGTGTTAGCATTACGGTTAGCCTTTCTGCAAACAGCAATAATCGATTATCGATTACATGTAATCTGGGTTGGGAATTCTGCTGGCGGGGCGGAGTTTGAGAAGCGAAGCGGGGAAGCTAGAAGGATCGCAAGAGCTGAAGTTTGAAGGTTGGGTGACAAGGTTCAAGCTCAAGGGTTCATTCGATATACGGTTGGCCGGATAAGTATATCGTACCGTGAGGACAGGGAGAGATTCAGGCGTGCAATAACGAAGGGGATTGCGCCATACGTGGCTGGACGCGAGTCGCGTTGTCAATGCAAAGATTGGAAGGGTTGCGCCGTGCGCGAGATCCACTCGGGGTACGTACGAATCACCGACAGGCGTTGCGTTCTGTAATTAAGTGGAGTGGAGACGGTCTCGGCCTTCAAGCTCCAGCGCTCAGCTTTAAGCCTGGCGTACGTCCCCGTCTCCGCCTACGGCCTGCGCCTTTATCGGTGCATCGCTGGATGGGATTGCTGAGTCTGTACGACGGAGTAGTCTTCGTTCCGCGTACACAACGTGACTTGGGAAGTTTGCTCCCCAGGCTAAAGGCGCAAGCGTTCTCCAATTCACTTCGGCTGGCCGGTGGTTTACAAGGAGGTATGCATGTGCTGCCGCTTGCCGCTCGATATATTGGTGGCGAGAATTGAGATGCCTAGGGAGCAAGGAGACTGAGACTTGCACCATACGTGGCGATGAGTTATCATTCAGTCGGTGCAATTAGAGGTATGTACCACGAGATCGTGCCGTCTGCTTGAGTAACGTATGAAGCCCCGACCACCGACTAGCTAGAGCTTAGTACGTTCCAGGTAGGTAGAGAGGGTCTCGGCCTTGTCTACACCACCCTTACATACATAGACGCCTCCGCCTCCGCCTTGCCTCCGCCTTGTCTCCGCCTAGAATGACCTACGCGTTTATCGGGATTCAATGTACGCTCGGGAGGGTTGATCTCAAAGCCTGTACGACGCGAAAGGTTGGTAATTGGAAGGACAGAGCACCGGATAGTCTTCGCTCCGCACCAGCACGGTACAAAAGGCGGAATCGACAGATTTGTGGGGGTACGTGGATATATGGATACCTATTGAATCACGTTCGGAGGGCCCGGCTCGTTGCTCCTGGGTCTGAGTACAGTCCAACGGCGGAGAAATTCTAGCAGTTCACTTTTGCTAGCGTCCAGCGGGGCAGCGCCCAGGGATCATATAGAGACGAAGTTCGGGAAAGTCCTCGTTTCGTATAGCTGTTGCCTGTACGGTAAGGTGGGTTGGCAATATACATACGGATACTGGACACCCGTCGCGCCCCATATTCCCGTTCGGACTGCCGACCTCTAGCCATGGCCGCTTGAGTGGTACTAGTGCCGACAACTGGGTATTGTGGGCGTAGTAGGAAGGGTATGGAGGGGGTGAAGGGGCGACGCACCCGTGGACGACCTCCCATAGTAGGCGCAGTGGGAAGAGAGCAGAAATTCTATGACTTGGGTTGTCCTATGTATAAGTACCGCCCCAACGGGCCCGTGCCCTGCGGGCCCTGCAAATCGGGAGTAACTCTCACGTAGGAGCATGAGCTCCAAGACTCGGCCGTGGCGGTGAGGGACGGTGGAGTAACTGGGGACTGGATTTTGTTGTTTGCAGACCAGCGCCGAACGATGGACTAACGGTAAACCAACGAAGCGCGGGGACTCCACGGACCACGGGACGCCGATTATCCAACAGCGTTATTCACTCGAGGCATCAATCCAGCGGTCCACTGCATCCTCCTACATCCGCACAAAACCAAGCAAAGTCGTCAGCCCAAGAGATCAGGATCAAAGAGAGGAAGTAGATCAGCCGCCGACTCACCGGATGACAGCAGGGCTCGCCGGGACAGGTTAGCAGGACTTACTAAGAGGACAGGAGCAGAACACGTTGGATCCACACCTTCTCCCGGGCACAGCTCTTCGAGGCTTCGACGACCCCGAATATCCATCTGCGCCTTGCCTGTTCACCACCGGTTCTTTATTCCCCACTCCACTCCACTCCACTCCACGACGAAGTCTTCAATTGTTTACGCTGCACAGCCATCGCTATACCCGGCTTCCAAACGTAAGTATAAATGTGCACGCCTGCAGGAAGAGGCAAGAAGACAGGCAGGAAGGCAGCTGCAGCACGCGTCCCACCCCAGCCACCCCAGCCACCTTACTCACCCTCACCTCACCTCGCGTCGATAGACAATAGACAATAGAATGCCGTCGGATGACTCGATCTTCGCGATATAATGTATACTAATGTGAATTGATTATGATTTATCGGATAACGTGAACGAAGTCGAATAACGTTAGGGGCTGTTAGTGAATGCATCCTAGTCGTGCATTCCGCAATATCCGATATCTGCATCCGACATCGTGCTATCGTGCATCATGCATCATGATTCTGTCACGACTAATCAGGATGGAGGAAGCTGATGGCATCGACATCGATGTGCAGGCCTGCGAGGTCCTGCGAACTGATGCACTAGTGATAGATCATCACGGGGACCGGTCGGTGAGGCTGTTGGAATCTGGGATGTCGTAAAGTCGAAGCCGTTCATGATCGTTGTTGTTGATATATTCATTCATATTGACACGTCCACGCCCAATCCACGCCGTGCCACCACTTGGCCAACCAGGATCAGCCGATCGCCCTCGCGGTATTGGCTGTCGCTTGTCGTACATACATACATAATCTGTAGCCTCGCCTAAGTGCGTGCGTGAGTCGAGCGTTGTCAGCCAATGGCGGGTAATGCGTAATGGCGGATAAACCGAGGCCAATTGTACGAGCCTGCGGCATTCGTAGCCCATCACCTAGATAAAGCAATTTTGGCTTGAAGTGTCGGCGTCGGGTGCGCAAAAGGATAAAGGGAACACATTTGGCAAAGAAGGGAAAGATTGGAGAAAGGAAAGGCTTGGGCTGGCAGCCTGGAGAGGACAGCCCGAATGATGGGGATATAGTTAGCCTGAGATGGCTTGGTGAGAAAGTCATTGTCGTTTGACGGGTTGACCGGTGCCGGTTGTTCTGATATGGGTTCTCGTTAACCAGGCCTAAGCGGAAGTAATGAAGGGCGCAGTTAGGTAGAGATTGGTTATTGAATGTCATGCTGGAAGAGAAGACAAGAAATTTGATGAAGTGAAGGGTTCGCGGAATAAGAAGATGGAAGATAGGGCTAGGATAAACGATAAACGAACCTGTTATGGGGGTATGAAGGCGAAAACTCACTGCAGCGGTGAAGGGACTGGATATTTGATATTTCCAACGTGGTGGACGTCGAACGT
Organism: Pleurotus cornucopiae; assembly: GCA_019677325.2. Classification (NCBI taxonomy): domain Eukaryota; kingdom Fungi; phylum Basidiomycota; class Agaricomycetes; order Agaricales; family Pleurotaceae; genus Pleurotus; species Pleurotus cornucopiae. Next base: position 193,955 of record CM033822.1, on the reverse strand, counting down.
CTACCTGAATAACTTCCGTTGGGTTTTGGGATTTCCGACGAGAGAAAGTCTGAACGACAGCGTTTCGGTGGTGGCTGAGGCGGACAAGAAGTTCATTGAAGACCCTTGACATGGGAAAGAAGACGGACGGCACCCTTGCGTGCGGTCGCGCGAAGATATGTCGAAAACATACCGAGATGAAGCGCCCGAGCCAACAATGCAGCGTGACACGAGCGTGGGCGTTTCGAATCTGCGATCGATTCTAGTAGCGTTGCCATAGCCACGAGGGAGCGTTAATAATAGTTCAACAGCTTTCGAAAAGGACCAAAAGTAAATCATATGGCGTTTACGGCCAGCTGACCGGTGTATATATATAATATTGGTATTGGTATTTATACGATTCGGTAATGTGGAGACTGCCTGCACAGGAATGGGTCGTGCTGGTGCGAATCTGGCTGACGTCTGCAACGACGATGAGCAGCGCTTATCTTGATTTACTGCGGAGAAGAATGGGGTCGCAGGGTAACTTCAGGGTGATGACGTCAGGGTTTGATCTTGTCTTCCCGACGTCATGATTCTTGCAATTCTTTGCTGCAGATTTTCCGCGCAAAGTGGCCCGTTCCAGACTCGCAGTGGGGGAAGTATATAAGGGCGTACGGCAGCAGCAATAATTACGGCGAGCTAAAGATGTCGCTCGAGGAAAACGGGCAAAAACAGAAATGTTTGGTGTAAATTAAGTGTGCGTGCGAAGCATGACGTAATGGTGTCGAAAAGAAGGGTGATTATTAAATTTCGGTCCTAGTTCCCTTTGGTCTTTCCCTCTTTCCCTCTCTCCACCATCATCCTCGTTGCTCACTGTCATGGGCGGCGACCACAAGTGTCCAGTGTGCCAGGCGACGTTCACCCGCCCCCAGCATGTTGCGCGCCATATGCGCTCCCGTGAGTTGGAGTCAAGACCCCCGCTCCATCGGCTCCCCTTCCGATCATTAACTAACGCGCCACTCTCCAGACACCGGCGACAGGCCATACAAATGCCAGTTCTGTGGGGACCAGTTTGCTAGAAGGTTGGTGCAATTTGGTGCTTTTCGACCCCAGGAACTCAATTTATACAGTGACTTGCTTTCGAGACACGTAAATAAGTGCCACGCCAACGAAAAGCCTCCAGCCGGAGCCACGACGACTCGAAGGAAAGGGTCGGCTTCGGCATCGAGAGCGTCGACGTCGAAACAGGCCTGCGATCAATGTGTACAGTCGAGTTTGCCTTGCGATGGCGCGAATCCGTGTTGTGAGTCGGCCTTTGGTTGTCTAAGCGTCTGCTGAACCTTTCGTAGCGAAATGTATTCAACGGAAATGTCGGTGCACTTTCGTCAAGTTTCACCGGCAGACGGCCCCTATTGGACCGGGCCATAATCCCCACCCTCAGGCCAATTCAACATCTTCAAGACTCTCTAGTTATGGCACGGCCGACGATTTCCTTCTTGGTCCAGCTCCACCGTCGATCGCGCCCATCCCCGGCGATCCAACTTCCTACAACACGTCATTTACCTTCCCCAACCTATACTCGTCCACCGCCGAGTCGGCGCCTTCATCGCTCGCCATGCCGGGCAGCGGCGATTACAACAAGTTTCGCTCGCAGGCAGATTACATGCGGCGTATGACTCTCCCCCAGCCATCCGGCCCAACACTTTACAACGACCCCCGGAATGCCGGTGCTACGTCTTGGCTAGGTTGGGGACCCGACACCACCTCGCAGCTCGCAGCTGGAAGCAGGCCTGTCACTGCTACAGATCATCACCCCAAATCAGACCACCCATCATTCACATATCCGCCGGTAGCGGCTGATACGTACATCCCCTCTTACGCCGTCCGTCGCGTGCCCCACGATCGCCACCCCTCTGTGGAATTTAGCAGTGATTCATCGAGTCACTCGGTGCCATCATCAGCATCCTCATCAAGCGTTCATCTTCCCCTCGATGATATGACTTCGCAGCAGCAGCAGCAGCACGCGTACCACGTGAGTTTGAGTGACTTGCTTGAACACATCAAGGATATCCTCACTGCTCCGTCCAGTGAGAGCCAGGCTGATTTAATTGGAATACAGGATGCTCAAGCCCAAGCCCATCATAATTATTTACAGTATCATCAACCTCATCCCTCCCAACAGAACCAGCAGGGGAGTAATCAAGGCATGCAATCTGCGCTGCCTCCCAATCCAAACCCCAATGCCGACTCCGGACAACAAGAGGGCGGATTTTCGTCAGCATTTGGGCTAATGAGCTTGGACGACCCAAGTATTTTGGCTGGATTGTCAAACGACGGCGCTCCGTTTTTCACGAATAATGGGATGGATATGTACCCTGGCGACCCAGACGCAACACCCATGCCACCAAAATCGTCGACTTCGGCTTCAATTACCAATAACAATAATAGCAAAGTTACTAGTCATCCTATTCAGCCTCTCTCCGCCAACCCTGCCCACGGCTCATCCGCACCTCGCGACGAGGAGCTCAAGGTTCTCAAAGAGAGCTGGAAACAGTATCTTCGCACACCGCTTCAAGGGTCGACACCCAACGGCCTTAATTTCTCATTTAGCAATAGCGGCAGCGGCAGCGGTCCATCCAATCCCGTTTCTCCAGGACCGCCGTACCGCCGCGCGAGAGTCTCGTCGTTGCCTAGCGTGCAGACCCCTTCTGCCGAGAGGTCGCAATCACAATTTGGGTACGCTTATCAGCCCAGTGGTAACGGTGGCGGAAATGATGGCGGAAACGGCGCGACTTCGTCTATTCGAACAACGCTACACGGGAACCCCGACGATCTTCGATCTTACGAAGCTGCGATATTGGCGCGGCGGCCTCCCCTTAATCTCAATCTAAATATGGACTTGGCGATGAAGAGGAGCAGGGGTGCTACTGCGAGCTCGAGCATGAGCCCAGTCGCGATGGGGAATGCGAGTTCCAGCTCGAGCGCGAACCCGAGTGCGAATCCGCAGCAGATGCAGCCACCGCAGAAGCGCGGATATGAATACCACCCACCTGGGTCTTCTGGCGGTGGGAGTCGGCCTTCAAGTTCCTCTTCCCTATCTCTGGCGAATGCGTTCGGGAAGTCTCACTCTCACCCCCATACTTCGGCGAACCCGGCACACCATTCTCACGCGGCGAACGCGAACGCGATCTTTGCGTATCTCGCGAACGATCACGAACAGCAGCACGATGGACACGGGTTTGAGAATCCGAGCCCGCCGTCGAGGGGATCCACGGCTTCGTTGGATGAGAGCAGCAATGCGAGTGAGGAAGGTGGCGATTCGGGGTCGATGTCGAGGCCGTCGTTTAAGAGGTTGCCCTCACAGACTTTGGCGCCGATGAATGCGAAGCGGGCGATGTTGGATCGGAGGTCTGGGTATGGCTTTGGGGAGGAGGGTGGAGACGATGGAGATGAAGACGACGTGGCGGCTGATGAGGATTATAGACGGAGGGAGATTGGATATAGACGCGGGCAACAGCAGCAACAGCGCGATCAGCAACAGCAGCAACGAGATCAGCAGCAGCAGCAGCAGCAACAACAACAGCACCTTTCGCCTCCGCAATCGCACGCTATGAATGTGGATCGAAGCGGGGCGCCGCCGCCTTCTTCGTATGGTGGCATGGTTACTGGGAGACGACGAAGGATGAGCGCGCCCGATACGTCGCCGACTGTTGGGAGCTTTGCCGCTGCTGGGCAGTTGTGAGCCTCTTGATGGGATGAAAGGATAGTGAATGGGCTGCAAAGGAGGGGAGAACCTTGTTCGGGCCTGGATCGAAGAAGATTCGGTTATACGATGCGGTACTCACACATGCACCCGAAGAACGCCCTCGCTCTCCTCGGTCAACGCCAATGACCAGCCCCGCGAGTTGCGACCGCGCCCGCAACTCGCAAGAACGAACGCAAATACGAACTCGAATACCCTCCGTTCATGAAATTCTGACGGACGGTCTGTTATTCACGCGCCCTCACCATTTCCGAACGACCAGGGATATTTTTCTGACTTTCTCTTTTTTCTTTTTCTGTATTTCTGATTCCTGTAAACCTGTATACTTACCACCGTTACCAACGTACTTACAATGTGCACCTACGCACCTATACACCGAACACCGATACACCGAGAGGCAACGACGGGCTCGCGGTCTACTCTAATGGTTGTCGCCCTGGTCCTGATCACGAGTAGATGTTTAGTACTTTAGTAGTAGACTGGCTGCTATAGTGATGTAGTTGTATATCCGTATGTCGATTACGCTTTCCCTCTCCCTCCCTTGCCACTGTTCGGTTTCTATTTGCACTTTTCGTACCCACCATTTATGATTTCTGACGATGTGTCTTCGGTACTGACTGGTGCTGTGGTACTGACTATGTTCGGGACGTGCAGAAGAGTTATATGTGACTAACCTATATCGATAGCTATAGCCTGATCTTGTCTGTATCGACTGTGGTATCTCGAAACAATGTATTTTTACTCTGACTTCTTGAGTTGCTGGGGGGCGGGGCCGTCTGAAAGCTAGTTGAAACAAGGTCGCTGAAAAGAAGAGGTTCTACGCACGCGATAGGAACGAGTCGTTGGAACCGGGAGAGGCTTGAACGTGAAAACGTGAACGCTTGAACCCCTCCCACACCCACACTTCATCGTATAATTTTCTGTAGCTCCTCGTCTTCCGGCGCATGGGGGTGCACCGTGGGCATTGTCGCAGCCGCCGTCGACATGGCGATTTGGTAGAGCAGTGTCGAATTCGGGAGTGATGGGAATATAACTGCAAGTGGCCGCAACGACTCGAACTTTGAGAAAAACGGGTGGAGAATTGAACACGCGATACGGTGGACGGGGGAATGTGGTATGGGACCTTGTAAGACCCAAGGGAAATAACGGTTACAACACTACATATACAAATACGATGTCTCTTCGTGATGAATTGTATATTCTCACATATATAATGGAAACGAGTGAAGGATATATTAACCAACAGTGCTCGCTACGGAGCTCAGGCCATCGAATGTACAAGGATAGGTACTGAATAATCCGATGTATCGTCGTGAACGTGGACGAGGGGTAGATTTTTGGGAGCGATCCAGCTAGTACGGAAGACGGGAGGTCGACAAGAAAGGGTTCCATCAACCACAGTATAGTCCATCGACACAAGGGTTCCCCACAGACCCCAAGAACGTCCAGCACTCAAGAGTCCATATGACGAGGCGGGTATGTCTCGATTGGGTGGCGTACCATAGGCACTGGAGGCGGTCCCCTTGTCGTTGCTGACATTTTGTGGAGACACAGTGAGGCTGCATGGAATCTTGGAGGGAGGAGGAATGACCAGAATCACCCGCTGCGGTGATCGTGCCTTCGTTCGCGTTAAAGTAGCGTCCAGAGTGAATGCTTATGCCAGAGCAAGGTTTACTCACGAGGGACTAAAACACATCTCTCAGAGAGGGCTTGACCATATTTTAGATGCCATCCAGACGAAGGACGGCTAGTTCTGAGAAGGGGTTGAGGCCACGGAATCTAGTTCCATTTGCGTTTCGGCGTTTGATACATGAGACGTCTCCAGGACCGTGGTCGAGAACTCGAGCAACTGTCGTCTTGAAGTACGACCGCAGTGAGTACAAGCGTCTCGAAGACTCTGGCAGGGGATAGCTCACCTTTTCTGATCTCGTATTTGCTCCAGCATTTGGATTACCTCGTCCTGATCCTTAGTCATGAGCTCTCCGCCAGGCAGCGACTTCGCTAATTCCTTCGCGTGGTTCAGGGTGTTTTTGAAATCGTTTGTCTACAACGCACATCAGAGTCTCGATGATCGAAGAATTCGAGGAAATGACCTACCGCCTGAAGCAGGGCATTCCTCGCTTGCGGCGTCATGGAACCCTCCAGATTTTGTGTAAGCTCTAGGACGACAGCGAGCTTTGGAAGTAGCGATTCGAATACGGACGTTGGCAATGATTTACTGGACATGGTATAATGCGACAAAGTGAGTCGGACTTTGAAAGTTGCGGAATCGCGAGTCGTTCAAGTTTGCCACATCTGCAACTCGCCAGACATGGGCTACTTTCATTCATGTATCGTAGGATGTTCACTCGTGCCGCGGTAGTGTTTTCAAATCTGCTCTCAGAAGACTAATACTTGAAGAGAGCTATTTCGACGACAGAGACTGCCAGTGTCCGATGGTCGCCGTCTACGCAACGGGTGTGTGGATGGAAAACACGCTGGCTTTCTCGGATCGAGGGGATACATGTGCATAACTGCTACTACACCAGGTATGAGCCGGACTTGAAAAGTCTTTGAGCACCCTAAGTTGAGCTTCATTCAAATGGTTTGTTTTACGCATGACGGGGTGCTAGTAACTTGACCAGGTGAATCCGCTCGTTACGGTTGGTCGTATGAGTTGTCACCGTCAATTTGTCAAGTGCATAACTAGTTCTTCCAACCATTGTCCTACGAACCCAGACCTGGCTCAAGCCGTGGTGTCCGCTGCAGCCAACTACTTTCTACCTTCTTTATCTGGGCCACCATGGGAAAGGATTTTGCGACTAACTCCCAAGTGTCATACTTGGCTTGTCGTTCGTCAATTGGAAGATGATAGTCGTAACAGCGGGACAGGCAGCACCCTGTCGGAAGGATGCTACTCAGGAAGGATGTGACCTCGAGCACTGAGGAATTCAGAGAAGATGGTCCTACGTTGAGACACCTCAAGCGTTTAAAACACTCTGAGGCATTCCGACATGGCACTGACACTTCCGGGACCCATGATGACTCCATATACAACGCGAGTTCCTCCATCTGTGGACACAGAGGGGCCACCTGGGATAGACCAGAAAGAGGAAAAGTTGGTGGGGCGGTAGGATACTCGAGGAGACGTAGTTTCTGCAATGACGGCAGGGCCTTCAGAAGGTCGCTGACGGTCTCAACATTGAGCGATAAAGGTGGGGTGTCGCATAGCACCAGGGATGTAAGATTGGCACCGCCGTGTAGCACATGGAAAAAGCCTTCTTGCACGATCGGTTCTGAGATAACCGTATTGCACCTCAGGGCGCTTAGAGCAATGTCCTCCAGGTACGGGCAATTCGAAAGAGCCACCCCCAAGAGGCGCACAAACATATCCGAGTCTTCCGCCTCATGAGAGGAGACCGAGAGTGAGCGAAGGGCAGAAGCATTGTTTGCGTTAAGAAATGATATGACGTCCTGGAAAGAGTTCCATTCGGCCAAAAATTTCGTTAAAGACGAGGACTCGGAGAAAGTGTTTGACGTCGTTATTATGTTGAGGGGCTTCGGAGGATTGTTGCCATCGAAAGGTATTGTCAAAGACTGTAAGCTCTGCAGTTGGCTAAGCCCGTGGATAGAGGAAGGAACGAAGAAGCAGGGAGCAATCTCTACTGTTTTCAAATTTGAGAGGGAGGAGAAAAGAAGATCCAACTGTATGGAATCTACAGTTTCCGTATCGACCGCAAAGGATGCATAGAGAACAATGTGTTCCAAGTTTGCAGCCTTCTCGGGCAGATACGACAAGGTCTCCTTGCAAATCGCCTCACACGTATCGTCGTTCATTAGGCTCAAGTTCAGATACACGAGCGAGGGGGAAATAAAAAGTGGAATGAATTGGAAGGATGATAGGTCGTCAATGTAGGTCAAACGAGACAGGTTCGGGAGGAGGTCGCTGGGTGGACGGCTCATTGCAATGTCGATGAAAACGGAGGGGGGGAAGTCGGCGGACCTTTCATCAGCGACAATAGTGTGCACACGCCACGAGTATTTGTGAAATATAACCCAATCCCCAGGTCGAATATGTCGGTCAAATTTCTAGTCAGATTCGGTGTCAGGCTCAAAGCTTGTTAGATATTGTTCCTACGCACGTAGAGATTTTTATTTACGAGTTTCAAAGGGGCTAGAAGAGCCAGAAGAGGCGCAAGTGAGTCGAGCTCATACCAAAGAACACTTAAAGCCTCGTTCGACCACCTCTTCGAAACAAGTGCGTTGTGACGGTTTTGTATAGGGCCACAGAACCCGCAGACGAGACGAAGGAGCTCGGATGTAGCGGTGACCTGGCTGGTCGCTGTGGGCATATCGCTGTCTCGAATTTTTGAAGTGGAATCTTGATGCATCGATGGGTTGAGACGGTCTGGAAGTCTAGCTGACAGGGACGGAGTCTGAATCCCCCGCCTCACACTGCTCCCACGGTAAGACTCCTTGACTTGAACCAGTATTCTCTATCAACTCGAAGAACCGTTACCTGCAGGCCTGACGCTATTCAACTTTGACATCGACTTGAGTTGACATTAGACAAATCCTCAAGGAATTAAGGAACACCCATGTTGTATAGTCCGTGATATGCCACCGGTGAGTTTCTTGTCCCTCGATGATGCTCGTTGCTAGCTGCTGGAAGTGGTGAATTGACCTCTTCAGGAGCTCTACTGATCCTATACTTGTCTGGCTGGAGTGGTAGATGAGGTTGAGCTCAAGGAACCCTAGATCACACGCGAATCTCCGCCTAAGTCTATTGAGGACATGGTCACAGAAGAATTCGACATCGAGACTGTGAGAAGGTCACTTTTGCGCCAGTCGACGTCGGACAGAGGACGAAAGGTATAGCAAGCGATCCATAGCAGGGCGAGGCTGGAGAGCGCAGAATGGCTGTAGGATGAGTTCAAGTGCCCGACAGGTTCACGCGCTGCTCATACAACGGAGAGGAACGGTAGAGCGGCAAGATGAAATAAATGCCGCTTGTCGAGTCGGCGTCCATGATTATCTTGTCGTGCTTGCCAGTGGGACGGCCCATGGTTTAGTGATGTCACTATGCCTTGCGGGCTGGTGGAAATGTAGGTTTTGTGAATGTGCTTGGCTATTGATAACGGACGTGAACGACAGAGATTCATTTTCAGAGACAATTGATTGTACAGATTGTACAGACACCGATCATTCTCGGTAATTCCACCGTACATGACGGAGTATTTGCCGTTGAACGGTTCCTCAATGGTTACTCTGGTGGGCGATAGGCCCACGCATCTTCCAATCTTCCCCGACTCGGGTCAGCATAGCTTCATCCTCCTGCGTATTCCTAAGGACTCGCAATCAACCGTGACGGTAACATCCATGACACTGGCGCTATCCCAGCGTCAACGATATTATTAAGGCTCAGCTCCTGGGACCACGGGGGAGGAGAAGCTGCAAGGTTTGGATACCGGCAAGTAAGTTCACTCTTGTATTCTATTCTGGTTTTCACAGCCGTCCCTTCTGCTTTTGTTTCTGTCTCTCTCTCGTCAATTAATATGGAAACTCGATTAAAGCGCAAACAGCGGAAGGGGTGGCGGCTGACACTTTGTAGGTCCATGAGGGCGTAACCTGTGCGAGGATTCTGCACCGTGCCCGAGTATCGGACCCCTAGTCTGTACCCAACACCTATGTCCGGTGATCAACCACTGTTGCTTTGTCTCTCCTTGTTCTTCGTGTCTGGGACTCCAAGGAGCCTCGAGGCCAACAGTTGAAATTTTCTCCTTTCGCCTCGCTCTTATCGGAGTATTAAGTGGTGATATCCCTCTCCGTTTGGAGCCTGAGCGGGGCCGCCCGTGGTGAGACAAAGACACGAAAGTGATCACTCCCATCGCTGCAGCTTCGAAGTCAACTCCAGCACTCAGACGACACAAATGAGGTACATCTGCTGGGCATTCTTTCAAGATTTATATGTATGGATTCGCAATCTAGAATCCCGCCAACAATCTCCGCCATTCTGTTTTGAGAGAAAATAGTGAGTTCCTATCATCTAATCTTGAACACCGCAGTGACGTTAATTCGTAGGCACGTCGTTCACTCACTCCCCCAATCCCCCCCAAGAAGAACAAGGGCCGCATCGAAGAGCGTTAGATGTTACAAAAACAAGGAACCACGCGATTGTCAGCAACATCTCAAAGTTACTGCTTGTAAGTCGTAACCATGTTTGTGTCACGGCCGTCGAAATTCACTACATGTTTTCCTTCTGTTCTCCTTTCGTACCGTCGAAGCTTCCCGGCGGATTATGAAAAGACAATACCACGATGCCACGATGCGAAGTTGGATGGGTGCTTAGACGGCGCCAATGAAAGCGTGGCTAAATGGGAAGACGCGGAGATGGTTCATAATTCACGCAAAAGGAAAACGTGCAGTGAACAAGGTGGTCGATGACAATAATGGATTAACTGAGGAAGTAAGTATACGGGGTAGCTTCCTTCTAGGTTCTCTGTTGCCGAATGGGAAAAACGAATCTGGAAATGGACGTCGAACGATGCTAGGGAGACATTCAGAGGTGCTTGATGAAGTTGCTCTGAATAGCGGGCGCCCAAAGCCCGAATATAAAGGAGGAAGATTTCGAGGAACAGAGTCCCGCATCTGCGCATTTTCGAGTAATTCATCACTCCATCCCTTCCACGAATTCGCCAATTCCCTGATTAGCTCCCGCGCCAGCATCCCTCATACCGCCCATCCCTAGGCACCTTGCGACAACCACAATCCATCTCACATTCGCCGAATTCGTACTATCTCACCTATACGATGGATTTCTTCTGTTTCTCTTGGAAGTTCTCTAATCCATTTAAAGAACCTAGGCCTGTTGCACGCACCACATTCCTTGATGTAGCAGCGTTTACCGTCTTCGAAATATTGAAAGCCGTGGACATCCACTGCCCATTTTTCAATGCGTCTAGAGCCATCGTTCTGATACATGATCTGGTCTGTAACGTTTATTCGAACAAGAAGGCATTCGCAGAACTTGCGACAGAAGCAATCACAACACTCAACATGATGAATAGAGAGGTTACAAATGCAAAGAAGGCTGGAAGAGAAGTCTCGGAGTCACAGAGGACTAGGATCAACGAATTCACCGAGTAAGTTCAGACTGCCTGAGGCCTACTCCCCCGTCCACGGTCGATACCGTTACTGATATCGCGCCTTTATCGTGCAGGATAATTTGGAATATACATAGCCTTATCACCGAGCACTTGGGCCGAAGCCTCTTCGACCGTGTTTTTCGCTCGAACAAGGACGCAGCAACCATATCAGCCTTTCAGAGAAAGCTAGCTAAGGCACAAGAAGACTTCATGGTACGTTCACTTCGTTTTCATACCTCCCGTTGAACGTCGTCGTGCGGCTTACTCTGTATAATCGCGGACTGAAGACGTGCTCAATGATCTCTGTCGAATCGAAACTTGATGACGGTGTGTCCATACTCAATCAAGTCGTCCAACATCAGATTCGCTCTCAATCGCTGTTGGTACCCGTTCGAAAGCGCGTCAAACGAAAAACAGAAGTAACGCATAAATTGAAGCCGGAGCACACTTTGCGTCCTATGTCATCCTCTACGAGCTCTAGCCTATCTTCCCAGTTTTCCGAAGAATGCACACCCAATCAACCTCCTCGTGGCTCCACTGTTATGACTAATTCCGGCAATGGAGTGTTCAATAATGTCGGAGGGGCGCAGTATAACAGTGGAACAAACTTCGGAACTACGAAGACTTTCCGGCCCCGAGTGAACGCAAAGGTGTCAACAGACAGCCCTTTCAAAGTAGGCGCAATGAGAACGGGAAAGGGCGCTGGCACTGACGTAGGGTCTGGGACGGGACTTGACGCCAGATTTGGTAGGGACCGCAGTGCCCGTTATGGTGGAAGACAGGATGCCACGTCACCGCAACCTTGTACAGCCGATTATTGTGAGCGATCTTTTATGATACGTCTTCATTGTTTTCATGTCTTTCTTAGTCGACGGCACCGATACCTATGGGATGACCCCATCCTTGCAGAAATCGAAGGACGAGCACGAGGAAGAGCAATACGAAGAGGGCGAAGCTGAGAGCGAAGAAGACAGTGAGGACGAGGGAAATAATGAAGAAGGCGAAGATGAGAAGGACGAAGGAGGGTCCTCTAGCGAGGATGAGGATATGTCGGATTGACAATGATTTCCAAGTTCCCCCCTCTTACAACCTTGTATACCCTAAGCCACAAACATTTGGGAAGCAGTGAACAGTCCTGTGTAGTTTGTTTCTTCTGTCGAGCCTATTGAACGGCAACATGAATCTGGACATTTTTCTTTGTAGCTCCATTTGTAGGTAGTCCGGCCAGTGCACTTCTCTTTACAAATTACAATACAACATATCCTCGGGTGGCTTGCATCTTGAAGCTTGAGTACACCAGGTTTAAAATGAATATGATCGCAGAAAATATGATATTGTCTAGAAATACAGTCGAGAGGAGTCCCGCCATCCATCGATATAGTTGAACACGATACAGGAAAGAAAACCCTTATTCCCCGCGCCAACTACAGCCATCCCTCACCTGGGCTGATGGTCTCTTCTTCCTCTTCTTCAGGTACGTCCGGTACATCCGGTACATCGGGCACCTCCGGTTCCTCCGTTGTATCTTTACACTCGTCCGGTACTTCGAAATTGTCAACAAACTTCTCAGCCTTGGTTCCAAGACCCTTGGATGCGAAAACCTTCCAAATGAGGCACTTGTGAGTGCCCTCGTATCGATTAGCGTCTGCTTGAATCCAAGCATCGCGGGCGTTGACGACTATAACCATGCTTAGCGAGACTAGTCTCGTAATAGAGAAAGATCAGTGACGTACATGTTGGGTTGCACGGTTGGATAGCAAGAGCATCGATGAAGAGCCTCATGAAGACGACATTCCCTGCGTCGCCGTCCGGGTTGGTGAATGCCGTGTCAGAGAATCCATGGGCATCAAGGAGAGCGCCGTGGACGTTATGTAGCATGTTCGCCCAGACTTCGCCAATGTTATGTACAGCGTAGTTGCCTTTGACGTTAGAATACTTCAACGGATTCACAGTTCTACGAAAAGGAGTAACCCCCATATAAGCATACCCAAGATACCAATTTGTGCGAGATGGGACATACGCGTCGGTGGAGTACGGATGCGTACGGATCCCCTCGGGTTTGTAGACGTACCACCCAAGTTTATAGTCCTGGATCGTATCGCTCTTCTGCCAGAGCCAACTAAAATCGCGTTGTCAGAGTTTCGCCACGACAAAGCGAAACGATAAATCAACGCACTCAGCGAAGGCGTCGCTCCAACCTTCGCCCATGCCACCGGCCTCAGTTGTCTGCAGACATCTGCCAGTGCCACCACCGGTCATGCGGTTAGTAAGACCATGCGTGAGTTCGTGAGCGATGATATCGTTCTCGAAGGATCCGTCTCGGCGAGGCTATGAAACCGACATCAGGTGAAAACGCTTCCCAAAGAAACGCGAAGATATGAAACTAACCTTTGTCAAAGTCCACAAGTACATCCTGCACCGCCCGGATTGTCCGCTGAACCACAAGGTCGGACAATCAGTATCACCTCTTTGTCAATAACACAAATACATACTCAGGTGGGGTAGCAAAGTTTGCGTTATTCGTGCCCGAAGCATCTTGGACGGACAGGAGGACTTTGTCTTCCTCCTTGCCACCCTTGTCGAAGTTGGTGTTCTGGAAGTTGTAGGAGGCCTCGGTGAAGCCGTACAAGTAGGAGATATCGTGGATCATGTTCGCGACATAGAAAGCATTGGTGCGAGCGGCGTCGAGGTTGTTATCAGTGGACGGCTCTGTTTCGGGGTCGACGATGTAGCTGTAAATGTGACCGGCTTCCGATTCCTTGGTGAGGGAAGATTGCGAGCCTTTGTACGCAACGACGTTATTACCACTATGTATGCACGTTCAGTTGCGGATCACAAGCACGAATGCAAGCACTGAGGATACGTACGTTGTGCTATCGGATTCTGAGGAACCATCGTTGTGCCATCCATTTGGCGAGGCAGATGTGATCTGCGGGTCGACGATTGTTTCCAAACCTTCGGGAATAACCATCTTATTGATAGGAAGGACGTGATACTGCGTAAACAATCAGCACACCATTCACACCCTCCAAAATCTCGCTGAACACTCACTGACGCATCGGCAACGAAATCGGTGACGGACACGACCTCCCCGGAGTGGGCATCGACGAAGGCTTCATACCACGTATCCGCGGCTTCGTTCTGCACTTGGAGTACGTGGGTGAGGACGACCGAGCCGTCGGGCTTGGCGTAGTATTCGAGAGCAGCGGGGTGCTCGTTCCGTTTGCCGTCGAGTGCATTCTCGGCTATGGAGATAGCTTTGTCAAGGGAGACTGCTGGCGTAGAAGAGGCGATCTTCTCTATAACCCGAGCAGGGCGTATTAGCCCGAGTGGAAGGTGCAACAGAGATCACTTACTGGTCTTGACAAATGATGAACCGAACGCGACGATCTTGTCGTCCTTGAAGGCAACGTTCGCGACAGCATTGGCAAAAGGAATACCATTCTGAACACCAAGAATTAGGCCATTCCGGAAGGAAATAAGACGATGCACACACATGTTGCTGCTTGACGTATCCGTATGACTCTGATGATTGCGAGAAACCCGACTTGAAATTGACAGAACGTTCATCTACGCCGAGACGCTGGCGAACCACCGCGATGGTCTTCGACTTGAGGTCGCCTCCTCTCAGTGCCGGGCCAGCAAGTCCGTCTCCAAACGTCTGTTCATCGGGAAGCAACCGTCAATATCGCGCAGACAAAGTTTAGGGAATTGGGAAACTTACGGTGTATGACGTCTGCGGGTGGTACACTTCGACTTTCAGCCCACGGCCGATCTCCCGGACGCGGTGAGTGGAATGCTTCACGTCTTGGCTGTAAGGGACGGCTTGCGAGACCGAAGCGTAGGCAATGGCGAGAAAGACGGTCGTGAAGAATTTGTTGAAGGCAACCATGATGCTCGACGCAAGTGGGATCTTCGCAGGGAAAGAGGAGGAGGAGGTTCCTTGCTGGAATACTATACGTCAAAAGACGGCAGATTATATACGGGGAGACCTTCTTATCATAAGTTGGGCACGAGGATAGTTGAGAATACACAAACTCAGGTTCTCCTGTTCTAGCTGCTTCAGAGCGACTGTAAGCAATTGAGACGCGTGCTATCTCGCAACCCCTGGTACAAGGTCCATACGCGCAAAGGAGATCAAAGTCGCGAGGAGTGTGTTCCACATGACACACGGTAGGTCGTACGACATAGAGCAAATCGCAAGGGGATTGTGGTAGCCATGCGGGTTCTACTTCTGCCTTGTTGGACGTCCCTCATGGCTTTCAAGAGATCTATATCATAGACGAGGCGCCAGCTACTTCGAAGTTCGGGAGATATACCCATTCTGATGTGTCGATGTTCGATCGTTCAAGAGGTTGATCATGATCGAAATGCACTGTCATGTTTCAAACATAACGAATCGGTTTGAACGATTTCTCCCATCATGACAAGAGTCGTAAACGCCTCGCCAGCCGACAGGCACCAGTAAGGCAACTCATGATCTCGCTGATCGATTGTCCAAACAACTCGCGTGCACATAGGGTCCTTCCACAAACGTGTCAGTCTACCGTTCCACCATATAGCATCTCCAGTAGCGTGAACATACCCGTTCTCGCGTTGTATCCAACTTGCATCATATCCGAAAGGCAACACTTGGCACAGAAACCGCCCCGGAGTGTGATGGAGTGGAGCAATTCCCATATGGACGGCTGGCATGTCATATCAGTAGCAGACATGCGTGCACGCACGGACACGGACATACGGACATCGTCCCATCGCAGCCAGAGGCATCAACCAGCATGGTACGCCCGGCGCCGACTCCCGAGTCCTTCGCATTCACTTCCCCCCCCCCCCCCCCAATTGACTGCGTATGGCGCTGGTGCACCATCTGTGATGAATGATTGAAGCCCGAAATCCACAACTAGCTTGCGGCCTCAATGTTGTAAGAGACATGTTAAGTTCTTCCGAGTTGACAGGGTGTTCGTCGGACCGGTTTCGGCATTGCCGGGCTAACGAAAAGCGTGACGTGTGGTTGGGCGCTTGCGAGCTAGAATTTCATTCAGTCCGCACAGCGCGTCGGCCAAATTCCAGTGGTATCGTCGTCGACGAGCGATTTTGCAACACAAGTTCAGAGCCGAAAAGTAACAATGCTCCGCTGATATCTTCGATTTCCTTCGCCGCTCAATGAGGGGGCATTCAACCTTGAAGGCCAAGCGCTTAGAAACCAACGCCAGTGCTCATTCTGTCTCAAGGCCGTTTGGGACATATCGAGTAACTTGAGAGCCTAGAGGGGCGCATCGGCATAGAAATTGATACCTAAGAACAACGGTCCTGACAGATGGGTAGCGAGAGGACCCGCCTCCGAGATAGTCAACTCCGTTGATAAACGCAACGTGGTGGACGTTCCAATGAACAGATATATATCTGTGGGGGGAGTGTGCAAGGGGGTCGGGTGTCGACTTGGTGAGTGCAATCTTCACGATGCTGAAGGTTACTGACTGTACTATACCACACACACCGTGCCTCTCACCCATAGTTGCAGAGAAACGGACAAACTGGTGGAATAAGGCTAGCGATGGGCGTAGTAAGGACGTAGGAGTCCACTTTGGGCTCCGACGGTGTCGCAAACAGAATGTGGGATGAGCGCTAAGGCAAAAAGCGAATACTACGCGTAGTGCCAATGTCGAAAACTTGAGGATATCCAATTGTTGGAGCCGCTCAGGGATCATGGTAATGGTGAGGGGAGAGCGTTATGTGGTAAGTCCAGTAATCGATTATCCTGTTATCTTGCTGAGGTACTACGTAGATTAAAAGGTTATATGGCCGAAATCGTGAATTCTTACCTTAGAGACTTCTTTATTCTTCGGCATTTACGAGGCCAAGTTTTTTAACTTGAGGAACGGACGCCTTTGCAGCACTGTGCCCCCCCTCTCAAGGCCTGTCTGACGCCTAGTGCTCTTATCTTTTCTTGACTTGCACAAGAACTTCAACCCCGAACCCTGAGTCTTTGTGTTCTATGTCTCAGTGTATTAAATGGTGAGACATGGGCGCGGATGTCCTTCAATCATTTAGTAAGTCCTTTTCCTCCACCCAATCCTCCTACAATTGAACAATCTCCTCGACGCACCGTTGTCCGCGATGGAGGCCGTAGATGCCTCCAGCCACCCAGGCGCCTTGGTGCCTAAATGAGCACGCCGTCTCTGCTGTCGTCCTAGAGCTCTGCGAGGCATCAAATTAGAGCGGCAGGCGACATCCTTGTAGCGCCTCGAGATACTGAGTACGAGGGCAGAACACAGTGGATGTTCACGGTAAGTCTCTGCTTGAATCATGTACCCGTTAGCTGAACGGAAGACCGTCAGTGGGTAGCTCAGGCGGCACATATGGACTCACCTCCTTGTATGCTTCACCCCCTCCATCGGTGCTCGTCGAGCATTATTTCGTACCAGTGCCGACTTAATAACTTGCATCGGTGGGTGCGCGAAGGGCTTCATGAGTGGCTCACCGCCACTTTACCTCAACGGCCCAAGCACCACACCCAATTCCCAGGCTCAATAATGCCACCTCTTCCTCTTGGTCCTTACACCCA
The DNA here is from genome assembly GCA_019677325.2 of Pleurotus cornucopiae. Classification (NCBI taxonomy): domain Eukaryota; kingdom Fungi; phylum Basidiomycota; class Agaricomycetes; order Agaricales; family Pleurotaceae; genus Pleurotus; species Pleurotus cornucopiae. The sequence goes on along the minus strand of CM033822.1, from coordinate 176,542 downwards.
CTCTTCACTCACAACCACTACCACTGCGTCGAAATGTGTCTGACTCCTCGTCTCCCCGTCGAGCTGTTGAATGACATCTTCACACGCGTGAACGACACGTCTACCGTTCTTTCCGTGCTTCAGTCCTCTCGCGCTTTCCGTGTCATCGCGGAACAGATTCTATACAAAGAGGTCGTTCTCGAGCTTGTCCCAGACGAGGACTCGACGTTCTACCAATTCTCCCAGCATATTTGTGACCGCCGTGCAAGATTCGTGAAGCACCTTACCATCGACGTAGTCCATCATAAATACTACGACCCTCCCAAGATGGACCACTACGACGATATCGCGTCCCTCGTCCTCCGGCTCGCACCCAGGTTATCCTCCTTCCGCTTAGTCGACCCACTCTTCACGAAGATGCCGCGTCTCCTCGATATCGGCGCTCCTGTCTTACCTTTGAACCTGAAGAAGCTTTGCTTGTCTACTTCTCCGCTGGACATCGAGGAATTTGCGGCCTTCTTGTCGCAACGCGCTGACTGTCTCGAACACCTCGAGATCTCGCCCTGGAACGACTACAGCCCCACTCCACTTCACTTCAACCTGTCGAAGAGCGCACTGCCTTCGCTACGCATCCTCAGCGCGCGTTCTCTGGATCTGATCTTCCACAATATCGAGGGAGCGCGTAATCTGACGCACTTGAAGCTGGCGCCCAGTCTAGGCGACGACACCGACGCTCTCCTCGCTCGGTTCTTCCATTACGCGAAACATCTCGCCAATGTCCAGACATTCTCCTGTTCGTTCTTCCATGCGGGAGTGTTCAAGTTGGCAGGGATGATGCCCAAGCTCGAACGCCTGGACATTAACCTGCTCCTCAATCTGGATATCGACTGCCTTACGGACACGGAAGAAGATCCGGGGGTTTACCAAGAAATCGCGAAGGATGCGAAGCTGACGACGCTGAAGATGCTGCGGGTGACATCTGGAGCGAAGGCGCACTCGGACGATTTCGTTCGTTGGGTGTTCGAGCGATTTCCGAGCCTCCGCTCCCTCGAGGTACCGTGTATCTCTGCTGACCACGATGGCGACGTGGACATGGATGTGTTGTACCGGTTTGGAAGCGCGACGGGCATGCCGAGTATCATTCGTTGGGAATGTAGGCAGCAGGACGAATGGTTCCAACACTGGGATGCAGGCGTAAATATTCTCGTGGAGACCGTTTCCGAGGAAGAATATCTTGGGCGGAGCAGGCCGTATTTTTGACGGCGTTGATGTACCTCAGTATTGCCTGTTCCTTGACATGCTACTACAAATGTGATAATCATATCAACTATGTAAATATGTATCTATCTATCCATATATTGTAATTCATGGAGCAGCCCCCCAATGTATATTGTTCATTATTCTTTTCTTCCGCAATCAATTGGCCTCCGACTTCCCTAACGCTATGTACAGTACTCATCGAGCTGAGTATGGAACGCTAAATTAGATGTACACGCACGTCCCTGCAGGGTGGTACGACAGATACTCAATTGACGTCGTCAGTGTCACAAGAACTTTCCTCGGAAGGTACTTTCTGTTGGTTCAGGAAAATTTGACGAAGGTGCATTTGCATCATTCCAAGCACTGAAAGCATCGTTGTCGAAAAGTAGACTGCGCATTTGCATGACTACTAGTGTCCATACATTGAACAAAAAATCTATCCTCTAGACCTATTTCATACTGCGACACCCATCACATCGCGCATCCAACAACCTTTCTGCCCTCCGAATACGGATCATCATGGGAAGGAATTCGGCGACTGACATCCAGGTGTTACGGCTTTGACCAGAAGATTCAGAGTCATGAAGGAGGTGACACCCTACCGGAAGGATGCTGCTCAAGAAAGAGGTGACTCGGAGAGTCGAGGATTTCAGAGGAGAGCGCCCCACGTCGAGATGGTCCAACCGTTTGAAGCACTCCAATTCATTCTGGTGGGGCGATTTTGCGTCCGGAACTGACGATGTGTTCATATACAACCCCAGTTTCACCATCTGCGGGCACAATGGTGCGAGTTTCGCTAGACAGGCGAGGGGTAGGGTTGGTTTTGTGCCGGAATACTCGCTGAGACAGAGTGTACGCAGGGACGGCAGCCCTCTCAGAAGGTCGCTTAGGGTCTCGACATTGAGGTGCAAAGGAGGAGTGTTGTGTAGCGTCAGAGAGGTCAGGTTGGGGCAACGATAAAGCACGCTGAAGACTAAGAGGCCCAAAAGTGCCTCTCCGTCTTCCACCTCAGGGGAGGTGACAAATATCTCGTGTAGTATACGTGGTTGGCATGCATCAAGAAGAGATACGACACCCTCAAAGGAGAACGTTTCGATCGAGAAACATGTTAACGATGAGAAAGTGTCGGAAAATTGCAATTCCGTAGTGTCGACGGCTGGCTGCGCCTCGTCCGCATTTTCATACACCGTCAACGACTTCAAGCTCTGCATGTGGGCGAGAGTGCGGAGACATGAAGTGGTGAAGAAGGATGCCGAAATCTCTACTTCCTTCAAACTTGGAAGGGCGGCGAATAGGTCATTGAGTTTTAAGCTATTGGCGGTTTGCACTCCGACCGTGGAGCCGTCTGTTTGTAACACGATGTGTTCCAAGTTCGCCGCCTTCTCGGGGAGATATGACAAAATATCCCTGCAAATCGCTTGTCGTACGTTCGCCTCCCCGTCCATCAGAATCAAGCCCAAATAGGTGAGAGAGGAGGGAATAAAAAGTGGAAGGAATTGGAACGAGGGTTTGTTGTCGATGTATGTCAATCGGCGTAGATTTGGAAGGAGGTCGGTGCTTGGACGGCTCGATGCAATATCCACAAAGACAGATGCCTCAAAGCCGTTAGCCCAAGCGTCAGATTTGATGTCATGCACCAGCCACGAGTACTTTTGGAAGGTAGCCCAATCGCTAGGTCGAATATGGCGATGAAATTCCTGATCATCAACTCGTCAGATTCAAGACCTAGGGATATGTAAGAGTATCACTACACACGTAGTAAAAATCATCTACATCTTTCAGAGGTGCCAGTAGGCTCAGAAGAGGTGCCAATGTGTAGAGTTCATGCCAAAGGACACTTAGAGCCTCATTCGACCAAGTCTTTGAAACAAGCGCATTGTTGTAATTTTCTGCATGGGTGCAATGTTCGCAGACAAGACGAAGGAGCTCTGGGGTGGCCATCATTTGGCTGGTCGCCAGCATGATAAGTTCAACAGCGGCACACATGTGGCCTCCCTTCCTTAATGCGGTCGATATATCCGGAAAGGAGTAAGTTAGATTATTTAATAAACAAAATGAAATATTTATCTAGAGGAGGTGGCACTCTCTGTTCATCGACCATTTCGCCAATTTTACGTATTAGATACGCAGTACATGTAAGCCCACATTCAGCCCAGCTATTCGTGGACGAAGACGAGTAATCGATAATCGATAACCCCCGACGGCCTGCCATACACTTGGACCAGCCGAGTGACGGTCAATCCCAAGGCAGCGAGTGATGGGCGACCTGCCAGAGACGAAGGACATAACCAAAAGACGTGGATGAGGACTTGCAGCGAACTCGAGTGCCAACAGCAGCGGGACAGATGTCATCGAATATGTACGTCCATTGTCATAGCAGTTGGCATTAAATCCACATAGAAACTAGAAATACAATAGAGATAGAGATAGCGATCCATTCTGGTCGATGATAGATTGATAACATCCCTTGAAACATGAAACAACGTGTAAGTAGATGAGGACTAGGGTCATAAAGAAGGCGTAAAGAGGGGATCATGATAATTTTACGAGTTGTACGCGTTCGTCGCGCACTGAGTACAACAAAAGAAAGGGATGGGATTCAAGCTTGCGTTGCCTAACTTGCTCCCGGAGCTGTTGGGCGTACGAGTACGAGCTCGCAGGGAAGTCGGCAGCTATTGCCTTCCATGCTTCATCATCGGATATCCACGTAGAGCTTTTGGTCATGGAGTCGAACACAGTTGACGTGACATCCACACCAAGCATGGGCATTCCGTTTTGGAAGGAATTCTTGATCTGTACACCGGTTTCGAAGGCTAAATGACGATGAGATGATAACTTTCAGATGGATGGGCGAAGTAAACATACCCCGATCAATGTACATATTTTTGAGCGATTTCATCTTCTTTGCATCGCCAGGCAGAACCATTTGAACGTCGGAAGATGTTGTGACATCTTTGGAAGATACATTGTTTTGGGTGATATCGGTAAACATACGGGCGCCAGACGTTGATAGATCTACGCGCTTCTGCTCTGATATTTGCTGAAGAAGCCAGGGAACGAGCTCAAGGCGCGTCACTGAGCAAAATATAAGCATCGAGAAGCCGTTCGTAATCCATACTTACCGTCATATTCGGTGCCTTTCAAGATGCTCTTGATCCTGAAGGCAGCTTGATCCTTCCTCTGCAACCTCGGTCTGGGATACACGGTAAAGCTGGAGACAATTAGGGCGAGAAGTAACACCTGGCATGTGACACTTACAGAATACCCTCCCGTTGACACGTCTCCACATAATCATCGTGACCTACATCGGTAAGCCCCGATTCATACATGATATCTGCGCTAATGCCGTTCCGCCATAGATATGCCGCAACTTCCAGCCTTTCCTGGAGGTAACCTGGATGATAAGACACAACGTATACGTCACACCGTCTGGGACTCCAAAACCCGAACGAACGCTGCTCTTTCACGAGGATCTTGAGAGACGTGCTTTGGTATGTCGCGAGCGCCATTGTGATTTTCTCTACTGAGACTTGGAAGGCAAATGCACATGATGAGTCGAGCTTGGATTTCGGGAGCCCTGTTTGGGTGATGAGGTCGTCGTACCTAGCTAGCGTCAACCTATGGCAAGGAAAGAGGATAGGTGTGTCATACCTTCCCCCAGCGGCTAGGACATCTGTACGTTTGCTTTTCCTTACGACCTCCACCAGCACCCCATTCTTGAAGTGAGTATGATGTGCACCTAACATCAGCGGATGAAAAAAGATGGGCCTGGACACGCCGGTGGCTATAGCACATTGCACGGTGGACTTGACTTGCTCGACCGCTGGTTGAATTAAGGCGAATAACTGAGGGGAGAGTTTCTCTATCTTTGCTAAGAGAGCGTCGATATCCGTTTCTAGTATCCGAACTTTCAGTACATACGAGGAAAAGTAAGCTGATGAGTGCATACCGCCATCGGCCAACGCCTCAAGTTCGTCGACTACGCTACGTAGAAGGCCTTTCTTCAGGAGAGCGGCGCGCCTCTGGGAAGGCGTCGACTTGGGTTGATTGATGATTTCCAAGACGGACGTTCGGTGCGCTGTAGGAATTCGTTCTAGTACATGGGTGACAACTAAAAACATCATGCAATCAGAGCTCAGAACATCAATACTTGGAACTTACTATTCGAATGAGATACATGGATATCATAGTTCTGTTCAAGTGAAGGAAATCCATCGAGGAGGTCGCTAGCGATCATGATAACTTCAGCAGCAGAAGCGATAGGCCCGCTAGTCAGATCTGGAGAGATGATATCGAATATTGCAGCCTTCGTAGTTTTGGGGTGCCCAGCAACAGGGCTGATGAGTTGGGGTCGGGTTATTAAAGGTATTGTCGAAGAGGGGTGTCGTATACTCACTTGGGCCTGTAGATATCTGTAATGTGGTAGCGCTTGATTCGCTTCACGCTTGTCCTCACCGCTAGTCGAGCGAACGGCGTCAAGAGATCATTGGGAAGCATCACAATATCGCCATGTCTATCAAGGAATGTAGCATGGGTCTTCTCGTCCTCGGGGTCGACCACAGGTATGAGCAGGGGAGGCTCAATATCTACAGCCCCGTGAAGTCTGAATATAGACGACAGGCGGTCTACGACGATGCCGTTGAGGTTAGCATGCTCAGGCAAGTCAGCTTCTCTGTCGTATATGAATCGCCTCGAAAGCTGAACCGGCTGGTTGAATAGAGCAGAAAGGACAGCTTGATGATGCGGAGAATCTTGCTTCGCTGTACGTAGATAGAATTAGCTTCAATCCAGAAACTAAGGACAAAGGGCGCAAGGGCGCACGTACTCATCATACGCAAAGCCCCTCTGAAATACTCATCTTCAAGACGAGGGGGCAAGAGCGGACTCTGTGACAGTTCTATAGCTGAAGGGCGTTCATTTGTATCGTGCTGAAGTAACCAAGTAATGACTACCAAAGAATCAGACTGAGTGATACAGCGAGAATGATGATATACGTACTCTGTTTCTGCCGAATCCTATGCGGGTCCCAAGAAGGCGGGAAGATAACCTCAGGCTTTCGTATGTTCTCAATGACAGCAATGCGCTCAGCGCCGGTGGCGAAAAAGAAGTTCATCTCGAAGAAAACAATCTAAGACACGTTCAAGGTCAGATCGTTAGCTTCGTAATTCACTAGCAGCAACAACAAAGTAGATAGGCGTACCCCGAGACTGTACATATCGGCCTTGGTATGGTTCCTCGGACCGCGTTTACGAGACTGAACCTCCGGCGCAATGTATAGCCGGGTTCCAACCTCTGAAGTGTACAATAAGTTTCACTATGACGAAGGGGAGAGAGACAAACGTACCCAGCGTCATCTCGCTGTCCATCGTAATTCCAGGGCGAGAAACATCCGAAGGGTCGACAGCTGCTAGGCTTGAAGTGGCCAAACCAAAGTCGCCGACTAAAAGCCAAGGTCAATGGGGGCTCTCCGCGACGAGCACCGAAGAGCGTACCTTTGCAATCCCCCTTGCCGTCTAAAACAGTGGAAGTGCGATGCGTCTGAGGATAGGTCGGAGCGGCATCGAACGGTGACTTACCAATGAAGATATTCGTGAGCTTGATATCACGGTGGAGCTGGATAACGGCTTCAGAACCCAGTAAAACACGCCATGCACATGCTACTCACAATTCCAAGAGACGACATATGAACGAGTGCATCAACAATCTGCTGGAACAACCGCCATGCTTCGTCTTCAGAAATCCCTTCATCGACTCTCTACGCGTCGCGGATGAGGATCTGGATTCCAATTGACAAGCCAGCAGTACACACCTCCTTCAGCGTCTGGCGCTCAACAAACTCCTAGAACAAAGTCAACAACCGAAACAGTCCACATGCCCAGTCCTCACCATCTGGATATACAGTGTTCTCGTTATCATCGGGGCAGACGCCATGGGCGGTGCCTCAATGGTATGCCCGTTCAAATGCACATTCGGCGTCGGCCTTCTGTACAGAGGTTCCAGCCCGAGCACTCCGTCGCTACTACTACTATTATCGCTCTCGTCCTCACCCTTCTCCGACGAATGCGTGAAGTGGATACTCGGAAAAGAGGTACTCCTCGACAAGGAACGGTGCATCACGTCAAGGTCGTTCAGGTCAATACTAATCCCGTCGCTATGGTTGCTAGTGGCGAATGGGTCTTGGGAGGGAGCGACGGAGATGCCATATTCAGTCCCTGAGTCGCTGCTCTCGGAGTCCGAGGCAGCTGTTGAGACGGGTTCAGAGGCTTCAACCCATGTAGTGTAATATCGGACAATGAAACGATGGGAGAGGCGGCTGAGGGCATTCACTTCTCTGAAAATCTTGCTATCACTCTGCATCGTCCGTAGCCTGACCTTTTTGACTGGATGATAACACGATGTTAGTCAATGAAACAAAGAAAGCAGTTAAAGCCAACGCGAAGCTGAAGTTATCCTACGTACCAGCGTATATCCGAGAGTCGATCTTATTGCGTGCCTTCACGACCGAACCGAATGCTCCTTTGCCCTACACGTGCACAGTGGTGACATTAATAATCGACGTTATACATAAACGTTACATGGAAATGCACGTACCAGAAGTTCGAGCTCCTCCCAGTCCTCCTTCCACCGACTGGTATGCCTGCTCCTCATCGGCGCCTTGAAATAGTCCATCTCGGGCGAGCTTGAGACGTGGTGCGTAGGCATCGGTGTCCGAGGGTCTGACACACGTCAATCAACATCTTATGCGGAGAGAAGGAGAAGGGAGTATACCATTAAACGGTATGGACGGCGTGCGCGTTTGCGCTTGGTGGCTGTGGAACGACGTAGACGCGAGGTCGGCGAGCAAAGTGATGCACGAGACACTCTTCTTCGGAAGCAGCATGTTCATCGCGTGTTGTTGCAGGGACGGAGATATGATCGCTGTAGTATGTTACACCAAATCAGTAATCAATATCAATAATCAGTATTCGATCCAAGGACTCTACGGGCCGCCGAACAAATAGCAAGGGACGGAAGCATAGAGGATAATCTGACTTACCATATTGCAACGCGGCTTGCGGGTCTTCGAACCGTTCCATGACATCATGTCCTATCAGCATCTGAAGGAGAACGATCCCGACGGCGTGGATATCCCGGTGTCGGGTATACGACAGTGCTGAATCGTTCTTGACGTCCTTACACTCCCTGCGTAAAACGCACAAGTCAGTTATGTGCGGCCATCAAGCGAGAACATAATGTAATAGCAAGGAGAAGGGGGGGGAAGAGGGAGAAGGGAGAAGAGGACGTACCATGCATCCGGCATCCGTGGTTCGTCAAACGAGGGAGAGACGCTCGATCCGAAGGGATTTGACCGGTGAAGGTCAAGGAGGCGAGTGTAGAAAACTACGTTGCCTAGCTTTACGAGCTTTTGCTGGCTGGGTTCCTCTTGGGAAGCAATTCCGATGCACCGTGCGGATATACCTATTGAGAGAACGAATGAATCGAGGGTATTCACGAATAACGATGCGAGTTGCCCACCTCGGTGGACAAGATCCCCAGTATGGACGGCATTGAGGGCGGAGAGGATCTGTGCGAGATAGGCCTGGCAGAGTCCGTTCGTAAGCACATACGAAGGCTATGCGATAATGTACGCACCGACGCACGCTCCTCACGAAGGGATTGACAATCTTCTAAGATATCTTGCAACGATAACGCCGGCCTCTGCTCCGTTAGTATCACTAATTGTGACGGCCCTTGGGAGTGCGAAAGATGGAGCTTGACGGCGAGTACGCTCAACAAGTTAGGGTGGCGGATGGCTGATAGTCTACGGATGTCGCTCTCTACTTGCTTGAGCTTGCGCTTGCCTTTAGGAGCAGATCAGAAACCGATGAAGGATAGGTAGGGAATCCTACCTTGATTGGAAGAATAATAACTGGATTCGAAGGTGTACACAAGAACTTCGAGGGGAAGGGTAACACTGATATCGTCGCACACAGGGTCAGCGAGATATGCCGTCCCAAGACCCTCTGCCCTTCCTCGTCAACGATTTACGCCTGGAGAGATAAAACGCGGACTCACCATTCCTCGGATGAAATATCTTAACCGAGTTGAATACCACGCCCTTGAATGATATCTCCGAATTGAACGTCTCCGTAGGCGTCTCTCCTGGGATGGGCACTTCCGTCGTCTCAGAGTTCGCCCTCTTCCTCGACTGCATCTGCTGCTCCTTCGCTTGCTGGTGCTTCTGCGCGTCCACTCGGATCTGCTCGTTGAGGGCCTCCGCAAGCTGGGCTGCGCGTGCGCGTTCAGCTTCAGCCTCTCGTTCAGCCCGTTTCTGGCGTTCCTAGATACACGATGCACAAGGTTAGCGACGAACGTTGGACGTATCAGGGCTTGGGGTATAGGGGAGTCAAAACGAGGGCATCACATGGATGCGGGAATTACGACAAGCTTTTCAATTGAGCCCAAGTTACCACGACGAAGGGGAAACGCCTCACTACTTCCCATATCCTCGATCCGGTTCCCACAATGATGGATGAGATGGGGGATGAAGTTCGTCGAAGAAATTGCCAAAATGAGAGGGCTGAGGGGTGGAAGCACTCACTCGTTCTTCGTGCATCGCGCGTTTGTTCATCTGCGTCGCGAGCGAGCCAGCGACTTCTACAGGAGGCGTTGCGTACGCTTCGAGCCAGTCCTGGGCAAATGTGACGAGTTCCATGATCATTTCCAGCCCTCGGTGCTTCTGCATTTCCTCGTGAAGCGCTTGAGTGAGCTTGGTGACCTGCTCGTGTGTCAAGCCATGGACGGGCTTTTGGATCGCTAGCGTCGGCGAAGCGACTGCAGGATATGTTCGTGGTAGCCTAGAAAACGTTAAACGCGTCCAGCAAAATACACTAATATACACGTACTTTACATTAAGTTGGAAGTTCACTTTCGATGGGCAGCTTGGGTGAGAGACTTTGATAATGAATTCGGGCAGTCGCGTTGCCGCCTGCACTAAGGTCAGTGAGCTCACCATCTCAGCAAATCGCGCGTACCTTCCATGCCGTTGGTGGTGGTGGTTGGATGAAATCAGTGCTATATATGGCTTTGAGAGCTGTAATCTCTGCTTGTTGTCGTTCTTCGTTTGATTCCATGGCGGACGCAGAGTTATACGGATGAGGACCAAGAAGGCCTCATTTAAACGTCCATTTCGGATGGGCCCCGCCCTCGTTGTGGTCAATGGGAAGAAAAAAGTTGTGGAAAGGGTCAACGTACACGCTTTGATGTGGTCTGTTATCTAATCTTATCGGCGTCAGGCACGGGGCATCTGCTTCCATGATCAGGCCAAAAATAAATCCCTCCACAATCACTTCATGTCGAGACTTGAGCTTGAGCGCTTGAGCTCTAGTAGATGATGGAGGAAAGAAGAAAGAAAGTGGGTCTTTTACAAGGATAGGTATATCACTATATAGGCATAAATTGCTTTGTTATATTATGATCCGATGGTAGACTTGTCCAAATTGCGGCAGGGCAGTCGCTTGGTGACTTCGCAGACTCACTCTCTCTGAGATCACAACAACCCATATTTCCTATTAGCGTTATTCGGTGCCGTCGTCTACGACGGGCAAAAAGATCAGCATCTCATGATGCAGGTTCCAAAGATTGCGAGAGTGAATATAGCGATGTACAGAACCGGCTAGCCCTAGTAAAAGGCGAGGGCTAGGACGATTGTTTCTGGGCATCTTCACCCACACTGCTTTGTAGCGTCGTTATCAAGACGCCCATGGAGTTTCGTATTTTGTTTGGCTCATGAATGCTTTCAAGCGCCACAATTATTGACCGTGGGAGGTTTCCCTTGTGAACGATTGGAACTTGGGATTTCTTCGCGCCACCGACCTGGATGGCTTCTAAGGCACTCTCGAAACCCGTCTCTCCGGACTCGTCGTCGGATGACGAAGCCCCCGAATCCTTCACACTCTCGACCTCGAAATCTATTTCGAAACAGCAAACTGCGCGTCTCGCAGCGGCCAATGCCTCTGTGAAATCGAAGAAAAAAGAGAAGAATCGGGAGAGGGACAGGAAGTTGAAGGAGAGAGCGGAGGCAACTCGCGGCGAGATTGCGGACTCAGGACGAGCGGGGGACGACGAGGAAGGGGACGAGGTCACCGTTCGAAAGTTAAAGCAGCGGAAGGCTCAGGCCGAGGAAGAAGTACAGAATGGCGACAATGCCGAAAATATAGTCGATCGAAATCAGTTGCGCGGCTCTCTCAATGTTGGGGACGATGGTGACGAGCGCGCTTTATCCTCGATTCCCAAACGTCTACCCGACCACTTGTTTAAGTCTGCATTTTCTCAGTCCCTCCCTTCCACGTCCACGTCGTCCACTTCTTTCACTTCCAAACCTTCTGAGGACCGACGAAAACGCAAGACCGCCGCCAAAAGAAAGGCGAAGGACCTCATTGTCGGGTATGTTTCTTGGGCCCCTAGTCCCGCCCAGCAGTTGACCTAACTCGTTACTGGTAGATCCCGCGTCATTCGTACGCTCTCCACGGTCACTACTGTCCCAGACACATCGAGGACAATACCTTCTGCGAAGGTTCGGAAATTCGTAGACCGCAACCTGGCGTTGAAAGCTAGTAAGCGATCAAAGTCGTGGCAAAGGGTGCCCGGTGAGTGGCATTTTATTCAGTCGTAGTGCGTCCGCCTAAAGATATTACACACTCGCAGCGGACCTCGGAGTGATGAAACGCAACGGCCCAGCGGCTCGGTTTGTTAGGAATCCTGTACCATCATGATTGGCATGCCCCCTTGTGAAACAAATTACATCTTGGTAAACGTCCTATCTACTGGCAGACCAGCGCTCAACGTCCCTTGGGAGAACGTATCACTCGGTCGACCGTCAACCTAATGATGGACTCGTGTCGCGTCAACTTTGGACGATAGTGCGCCCCACCCAGAGCCTTCCGATTTTTTTTCTCTAACGAGGCCTTGAATCATGGTCACCAACCTCGACATCTCTCAATCCCGGTGGCTATCGATTGATACCGCTAGTACCAATGTCTGACAGTTTTGAGGACCAGACGGGGCCTCATCCCGATGGAATACCGTCATGTTCGTAGTCTGCGGAGTCCTTATTCATACTCGCCCCTGCGTTCATGCGCCGTATGAGAGACGCGAGGGCCTTGGGTTACAATAAATGTTAAGACATGCGAATTTTCACGTAGACTCAGAGTTGTCGTTGCCCCTGATCGTCCTATTGTTGTGTGTGATGGTTCAAATGACTCTTGAGCGCACACCATCAGTCTCGTTCAGCTCTTACTCGGATTCCTTCTTCTCTCTCATCTTACCTACGACATGTACTCTAGGGCAACCAGCCAGGTGATAGCCACTCCAGAGCTCCTCCGACTCATCTGCGAGCATTGCAACCTCAACGAAAATCACAACAACGCACTTGTTTCAAAGACTTGGTCGAACGAAGCTCTGAGTGTCCTGTGGCGTGAACTCGACTCACTCGAACCTCTTCTGAGCCTGCTGGCCCCTTTGAAAATTGTGGATAATTGTGTTTATGTGCGTAGTATCAATGCTTTCATGTATGGCATAGTCATGAATCTGACGGTTTCGTGGCCAGGAATTTCGTCGTCACATACGACCCAGTGACTGGATTGTGTTTCAAAAATACTCGTGGCGCGTCTGCGCTATCAACTCTGACAGCTGGGCTCCCGACTTTGTCATTCCTGTTTTTGTCGACATCGCGTCGAGCCGTCCTAGCACCGACCTCCTCCCAAATCTACGTCGATTGACCTACGATAACAGTAGACTCTCGTTCCAGTTCCTTCCCCTTTTCATCTCCTCCTCTCTCACCTATCTGGATCTGAGTCTCATGAACGGGGAGAGAGACCTACGACAAACAATCTGTAGGGAGACCTTGTCGTATCTTCCCGAGAAGGCCAGGAATTTAGAACACCTCGTATCACAAACAGACGGCTCTACTGTCGGCGTGCAAACTGCTGATACCATAGAACTGAATCTACTACTCGCCGCCCTCCCAAGTTTGAAGAAAGTAGTGATTTCGACTGCTTTCTTCACCACTTCGCATGTCTGCGCTCTTGCCCGTGTACAGAGCTTGCAGTCCTTGACGATATTACAAACCGGGGACGAGGATCAATCCTACCTCGACACTACGGAACTGCAGTTTCCCAACGCTTTCCCATCTCTGACCCACTTCTCGAGCGAAACACACGGCTTTAAGGATGTCGCATCCTTTCTTGATGCATGCCAACCCTGTGCACTACGCTCGATTTCTGTCTCTTCTCCTGAGGTGGAAGACCACGAGGCGTTTTCGTGCCTCTTCGACATAGCTAGTTCCGTGTGTCTGGAGCTGAAGGAGATCTTTCTGGAGAGCGTGAATCGGAAAATTATAACCACTCCGCAATCAAGCCTATTAAAAGAATCCTTCCGCATGCTTTCTGGTTGCCTCGACTTGAGCTCCCTAACGCTACACAACGCCCCTCCTTTACTCCTCAATATCGAGACAATCAGTGACCTTTTGAAAGGCCTGCCGTCCCTGCATACTCTCTCTCTTAGCGAATATTCCGGCACGGAACCAATACTGCCCCTCACTTGTCTATCAAAGCTCGCACCGTTGTGCCCGCGGATGGTGAAATTAGGGTTGTACATGGACACATCGTCGGTTCCGGACGCAAGGTCGCCGCACCAGAACGATTCGCAGTGTTTTAAGAGGTTGAATCATCTGAATGTGGGGCGCTCTCCTCTGAAATCCTCGGCGCTCCGGGTCACCTCTTTCTTGAGTAGCATCCTTCCTGTAGGATGTAACCTCTTTTACACCCGTGACTACTCTCAATCTGCTGGTCAATGCGATACCGAGTTCAACACCTGGACGTCAGTCGCTGACTTCCTCCCGATGATGATTCGTATGCGGAAAGCAGAAAGGTTGCTGGGGTTCATCGTGTAGTTTGTGTCACGGCGTCAAGTAGGTTTGAAGGACAGCAGGATTTGGGCTCGGGTAATATACGCTGTCTGACAGACAGTACTAAATTGTATCCGACTATTGAGTACATTCATCCAGTTATCTCACGCCGCGCCCGAGAGTTGACCACGGCGGTAAGGAGGCTTTGGCATTTATGGCTTGTGGTACAAATAATTGCCGTTGGCAAGTTGTTGCTCGGGGGCATGAGGGTGAGTGTTCTGAGCGCATCGTGTGATGTGCAATTGACTACTGCCTGGGGAGGAGTGATTGAGATGGAGAACGCAAAAACACGTACATGGGAATCGTAATGAATGTCTAGATTGAGAGTGCGGCGTATCATTCCTCATTATACCGCTCCAGATTGGTCATCTAGAATACCTATCTGTATAGATATATACAGGTGAAGTATAAGCAGCATAAATGGTATTCACGAGTGTCTCATTTTGCGCGAGAGCTCTGGGGACAAGGTGAGTGTATTGAATGCCACTGTTCCAGCCAGAATTTTGGAGGAGGCAGCAATCTTTATGGAGGCAGACAATGTCGGCGCGAGCGGTACAATCTGCCTGTGTTGCTCGTAAGCCAGACACATAGTAGATCTTAGATGGATAGCACTGAACAATATAGATCTACAGTTGGGGTCGCCGAGAAAGGATTGAGTACATAGAAGTACATATTTACAATGTTGATATTCGCAATTCCAGCAGTAATGTGGTAAAACGCCGTCAATACGGCCTGCTTCGCCCAAGATATTCCTCCTTGGAAACAGTCGCCACGAGGATATCTACGCCTGCATCCCAGTGTTGGAACCATTCGTCGTGTTGCCTACATCCCCAACGAACGATACTCGGCATATCCGTCGCGCTTCCGAACCGGTACAGCGCACACGCGCCCACATCGCCATCGTGGTCAGCAGCGATACACGGTACCTCGAGGGAGCAGAGGCTCGGAAATCGCTTGAACACCCAACGAACGAAATCGTCCGAGTGCGCCTTCGCTCCAGATGTCACCCGCAGCATCTTCAGCGTCGTCAGCTTCGCATCCTTCGCGATTTCTTGGTAAACCCCCGGATCTTCTTCCGTGTCCGTAAGGCAGTCGATATCCAGATTGAGGAGCAGGTTAATGTCCAGGCGTTCGAGCTTGGGCATCATCCCCGCCAACTTGAACACTCCCGCATGGAAGAACGAACAGGAGAATGTCTGGACATTGGCGAGATGTTTCGCGTAATGGAAGAACCGAGCGAGGAGAACGTCGGTGTCATCACCCAGACTAGGCGCCAGCTTAAGGTGCGTGAGGTTACGCGCTCCCTCGATATTGTGGAAGATCAGATCGAGCGACCGCGCGCTGAGGATGCGTAGCGAAGGCAGTGCGCTCTTCGACAGGTTGAAGTGGAGTGGTGTGGTGCTGTAGTCGTTCCAGGGCGAGATCTCGAGGTGTTCGAGAGAGTCAGCGCGTTGCGACAAGAAGGCCGCAAATTCCTCGATGTCCAGCGGAGAAGTAGACAAGCAAAGCTTCTTCAGGTTCAAAGGTAACACGGGCGCGGCGATGTCGAGGAGACGTGGCATCTTCGTGAACAGTGGGTCGACTAAGCGAAAGGAGGATAACCTGGGTGCGAGCTGGAGGACGAGGGACGCGATATCGTCGTAGTGGTCCATCTTGGGAGGGTCGTAATATTTATGATGGACTACGTCGATGGTAAGGTGCTTCACGAATCTTGCACGGCGGTCACAGATATGTTGGGCGAATTGGTAGAACGTCGAGTCCTCGTCTGGGACAAGCTCGAGAGCGACCTCTTTGTATAGAATCTGTTCCGCGATGACACGGAAAGCGCGAGAGGACTGAAGCACGGAAAGAATGGTAGACGTGTCGTTCACGCGTGTGAAGATGTCATTCAACAGCTCGACGGGGAGACGAGGAGTCAGACACATTTCGACGCAGTGGTAGTGGCTGCGAGTGAAGAGTAGATGTAAGGACCAAGAGGAAGAGGTGGCATTATTGAGCCTGGGAATTGGGCGTGGTGTTTGGGCCGTTGAGGTAAGGTGGGAGTGAGCCACTCGTCGCCAAGCTCTTTGACCGCCCCCTAATGTTAGTTGAAGGCACGAGCACCGCCGCGAAATGATACTTGACCGGAGGGGCGAAGCGCACAAGGTGCGTCTATACATTCCTCTACCTTCATGCCGCCTCAACTACCTATTGACCGTCTTTCATTCAGCTCACGTCGGTACATGACCTTGATAGATAGGTTACCTGAACATCTACATCGTTCCACTCTCATACTTGGCACCTCGGGATAACTGCAAGGTCGGTTGCCGCTGTAATTTGAGTTCTTAGGAGGACTCCTACAGTGCGACTGTCGAGACAGTGTGCTCATCAAGGTAATCTGGGGGTCGAAAGACACCACGTACAGCCTCCATGGCGATGTACGCTTCTGGTTCGGGCAAATGGCTGAGTTATGGCGGTGGTAGTAGTGAAGAGAGGAATCACTCACAAGATTATGGAGAATATCTGCTATGCCTCATGTCTCACTGTTATGATGCATTGAGACACGGTGATAACGGCAGGAGAATAAGCCTTGAAGCATCCGGACTCAAACATGGGTAGAAGACAAGAGGACGAGCATACGCGCGATCTTTCACACTCGTATGGCCCATTCACCGGGACGTACGGCTGTCGCGTCGGAAATGGTACGGGAAGTTGGTACACGTCAACCGCGGGATCGCCCCGCGAGCGTACAAATACTCTGCTGTCGGCGATGCCGGATACTTTCAGCGGTATGTTTCTTTTTCAGATATCATTGGTTTACAATAGGTAACCTTTGAATTCATAGCATCTTAGCGCAACTCAATGACGGAACCCGCAGACGAACTTAGCTATTAGTATCACCACACACTGGCGTGACGAGGTTGGCCTTCTTGGCTTCGAAGATGTGTATATTGGGATCTCACGTAAGTTATTACACTCCACCGTCTCTCATTCTTTATCCTGCAGCTCGCAATAGTTGGCGGACGCCGGAACTCGCAAGTCATGCAGTTCTTGGTGGCAACTGTCGCCAACGCTCGAATGTCTATCCTTCAATAATTAGCGAGGATCTTTCGAGGCGGCCCTATATAGTAGGTCAGCAGCTTTTGTTGCAGTGATTGCGCACTCACCACTAGGTCGCCCATCATAGGTTACATTTGTTTCCTTGCAGTCTGCACCCTCGTCCATCCGGCGTATATTCAACTCACATACTATTGATGGACCAGGACATTCCTTCATTGCACCTCTGAGCACGTCAGTCGCTAGCAGAGTCGTTGCTAAGGACATTCTTCGTTCTTCGTTATGTCCTTAGCAGTGATTAATGATTCCTTGTTGAAAGTCGTGCGGGGCAGTGGAGCTACAGGAAGCCGCAGCGAATCATCACTACAGCATCGTAGAAGCTATCAAAACAGTCAAGCTTAGATCGTTTGAAGTTTGTGGTAAAATTCAGGCAGCTAGCGTTACACACATCAAGTAATCGAGTAAGCGCCCATCGAGTTGAACGTCCGACAGACGATGAACCTGAGGAACGAAACTTTTTAGCAAACTGACAATTTATTTATGGTGGCCCTCTCTTTCGCGGGCTCTTGACTATATCACTGACTACTGCTCAGCACACAGCTTTCAAGATTTCAACGTCGACGGTCATATCAAGTCATCTAAACAGCTCTCACGGGTGAGTGCTAGACAGCCTGAAAAAGTGTCAATGGAAATAGACTGTCACGGGTCATATGAATGTGTGAGGGCGGTGATTCAAAGGCTGCTTCAAGCTAGCAAGATACACATTCACGCAACGTACAATCTATATTAAGTGTCAGAAATGAGGCAACACGTATAGACTGTGCGACGCACACAGCAGTGTAAAATGCCCTCCCTTGTTCTCAGGATGATCAGTTTGATTCGACTTGGACGAGATAAGGGCTTGCTATGCTATACCGAAGCGCAAGATATTGCGGGCGAAATACCCTCCACGGACCTATGGCTGGTCCTCCAATGTGGAGCTACAAAAGATCGATTCGTTCATCAGCACTACCGAGACCCGGGGGGAAGTCACAGACATTAAGTCCGAACAGCACGCCTTCGACTCCTTCTGCCGAAACTTTGGGTGTGTGTTCCTATCGCTCGGGTCTTTGTCGTACTCACATCGTCCCCCATCCCCAT
Source organism: Pleurotus cornucopiae (assembly GCA_019677325.2). NCBI lineage: Eukaryota > Fungi > Basidiomycota > Agaricomycetes > Agaricales > Pleurotaceae > Pleurotus > Pleurotus cornucopiae. Next base: position 158,181 of record CM033822.1, on the reverse strand, counting down.
CCCGTTATGTCCTCGTGCTTTCGCCCATCCCTTTCGCCCGGCATTATACGTGTTATTCGAATGTGCCGTAGAGACGTTCGTGGTGTTCCCCGAGTTAGTGGAGGAATTGTTCGTCGTTGAGTTGTTTATGGCATAGTTGCCGTTGATGGACTTGAATGCCCCCGAGCCATTGTTAGTGATGTTGGCGAAAGCTGTGAAGTTGGTCGGCGAAGGCGGAGAAGTACGTGGAGCTTGAGAAGCAGGAAGAGTAACTCGGTGATCTGATGCCACCTTTGATGAAGGGGACCTCTCCACTGACGTCGCGTGTGGAGAATCGTTAGTGTCCACCTCTGTCGTCGAGGCATGATCCTTGAGTGCGTCGAGGATAGCGTATTGCTGGTCTTGGATGCGAGCAACGGCATCTCTGACGGTAATGTGCGATTGCATCTGGCCTCAAAAGTCAACAAGACGAGTCGCCCTCCACAACGGAGCTCAATACACACCCCGAATCGGTCCAAAGCATCCTTCAGCTGGACCCTATACCCTCGAATCCTATCAGCGTCAGCTTTATGCGACAAAGATCGTGCCAAGGAAGCCTCGCGCCAGACGCATTTCTGCGAAATGCATCATGTCTTCCATGGTTCTGACCTCACCAAAATTAGGCAAAATTAAGATCATGTAGCGCTAGCTTCAGGACTCACTTGAGCACTTCTTCGAGATGATTCACTAGGTCTTGGGGGATTTTTCTGCCATCTCTATTCTCGTCTCGGTCCTTCCAAACGTTCATTGCGGTGTAGACTAGACCGCAGGCGTCGGCGGCTAAAGATTTGAAGGCTGATTTATTGTCCGATGTACTCTGTTGAAGTTAGTCATCGGTGAAAGGATATTAATCGAACTGAAACTCACCTGAATCATGTCGACCAATGCGATGGCTAATCCAGCTGCTTGTTGCAGGTATGGGACAGGTGCAAATGTGGCCGCCTGCTCCAGCGTGGATATTACAATCCCTGCAACATCCTGAGCCACATCTTTGTAGTTGGCTCGCCTGGCAGCTTTCTTGTGGTTTTCTTCGTCAAGGCTTTTCGATGACCGAGCGTTCGGTTGTGCTGACTCCATGGGAATTCCTGTTCCGAAGGGGCCAGCTAGGTTCATATATGCGACGAGTGGAGTAGTGAGCCAATCACCTTGGAGGCATGGTGGCGTGCGTGGAGCTTCAAAAGAACAACATCGTGACCATCCAGTTTGCATGCCACCAACAGCCTGTGTACGGTGGCACCCAATGCTCAGGACCTGATATGCGCCCAAGGAGATCTTGAGATGCTAGAAGTCCACTTGGCCGCGTAGTACCTTCGAACACCACGGGAAAAGGTCTTGCCCCCTCTTTGACCGTGCTATCTCCTTCCTTGTCTTCTCGAGCCCTGACCCTTCAGCTATGAACCCGGAAACACACTCGCCTTCGGTGCCGGCCTCCTCGCCGAAAAAACCCGGATTCGCATGGTTAGACTAGCACCTCGTGGATGTCCCACTCACTTAGTTGTAAGTACATGGGGTCTTGAAAAGTTCCTTTGAGAGAGGCGCCGACTGATTGTTGATGTTGCAGTGCAGTGATATCCGGTGATCAGCCGATGCCACGATCAACCAAGGCTCCCTGTGGTCTTTCGAGTGTCCCTAGAAAACAGATTGGTGGGGCAAACGGCCTAGTGTATTAGGCCTCGGTTCTTGGAGGTAAGTAATCCTAGAGCCCCGCGTCCTTCATCTTGAGAAGCGGAGCCGATCTCCGCGAATCAGAACCGCGATCGACACGGCCACGGAGATATAACCCTTACTATGGACCGGCGTTGCGAAGTGGAACGGACGGATGGATGGGAGGGGAAGCAAGAACGTGTGCACGCTCAGGTAATCAGGCCGAATGGGATATGCACGTCCGATGGGAGTCGATGACTGATACCGTAACACAGAAATTCTGTATTGGACTTATCCTTGACCTTGTGATTGTTCAGCTTTCCCATGTCAGACTCCCGCTGACATACTATTCTAACCTATTGCAGCTCTCTGGGGCGTCCGAGTCCGTTACATTCTCATACCCCCGCATCGACTATTGGACATCAAAGCGGAACCGCACGGGGCCAATTTAGCGGCTCACACAAACCTGATTTCCATAGGACATGATTTCTCACTATTCTCCCAACTGGCTCCCGCGAACCTTCTTCTCTGAAACCCTACAGTTCCCTCGCGGCGCTCTCAGCCCTCGCCACTACGAAAAAGTTAAAAATTCACAAGCGCTAGTAATCGATCCTACGGCAACTTCGCAATCCTGCACCCAACCCCGACCCCGAGGGAGGCTCCAAGTCTGACCATTATTTACTCACTGCGCCCGTGGCCAGGTGTTCTCGCTTTGCCCTTAGTGTTGGCCTTTTCGACAAACAGTGAGCCCTCTTGCATTAGTTCTGTTCCCCGGCGCTTCAACGGCGAGTGCTACGGCGACGATTTCTAACAGCATTCGTTCTAGGCGAAGAATGGGATAGACACAACCTTAGTAAGGACAAACGTGCATGGCCACCTAGCCACCTTCGCAGAGCTCCCGTAGAGAGACAGACGTTCATCCTCCAGCACTTTTCCCAACTCGATGACGAAAGGCGAAGACGTAGGCTCGTGGCCCGGAATATTCGAGTACTCGTCGAGCCTAACGGTGCGGCAGTAAACAATTATACATACTAAGGCCTTCTATTCACATCTGATCAGGCGGTGCCAAATGAAAACGATGTTAATGATTGATTGCTTGTTGTGCAATACGAATACAGTACGAATCCCCGACGGCCACCATACCAAACCACTCATCCAAGAGAGCGATACCCTTGCTATAAGGGGCCGATTAGAGGCCGATGTTGATAGGTGTGCAGCCGATGTTAACAAGGCCCTCTTGAAAGCGAGGAGTCAGTGAGACGTTACAACCTCAACCAACAGAACTTACTGAATTTAATGTTCTCGCAGCAAACTGTCTGCCCGGAGCTGGGAAAGGAACAAGCATTAGCAACACGTCTTTCTCGAAGGTCGCTTTCAGATAAACTTACCACTTGGGTCCACCTCCAATGAGGTTGGCAACAGGCGAGCATTGCAAGCCAAGCTTGCCTGTAATTCCAACGACATCAAGCTTCAGCAAGGAAGCGACGAGGTTGCCCTCGTACGACTCATAGGAGTCGCAGCACTGGACGGGGCCGGTGTTGCAGCGGCGCCAAGGTCATGCTAGCTCGAGATGGAGTACATGACCTACACTGCGTTCGCCGTCCTATCGCACTTATGCGGGATTCACAGACTCCGAGGCTCTCCAAGATCGTGCGACGAAGTAAGTTCTCGATTGTCTAACCTTATAGGCACGTGAAGGAGCTGGAAATGACTACTTGGTCTGCTCATGTCCGACATTGACATCGCGCACTGAGGAAAGACAGACTGGCGGTGGATTCTATTGGCTTCGGTGCGCAGCATCTCACAGTTTTCCTCCGCCACGTTTTTCGCGCCGTTGACATTGATACGGGCAAACAGCATGGCCTACGTTGAGATATGCCAAATGGATCCGACCCGCTATGTGATGAAACGTTGGTCATTAGGGTATGAGCTGAACTGGTATTGGAAAGCGAAAGTACGGAATTGACACGACCATGGAATCTCTTCTTTTTGGAGTCCCCCTTGTAGACGCAGCATAGCTTACCCGCGACTTCCTCGCCTTCCACTTCGCGCACGGTGTCTCCTCTGTCTGCCTCCAGGACGCAGCCTGGTATTGTTCGAATCCACCGTCCGGATGTTCGTGATGTTCCCGGAATTCTCGGTGCGCCTGTTGATGGTACAGTTGTTGACAATGCAATTGCCGTCAAGGCGGCGGGTTGTCATCGAGCCGTTGCCGATGAGGTTGGCGGACGGCGTGGAAGGAGCAGGAGCAGCAGCCGGACTGGAGGGCGCAATGCCTGCTGGGGAAAGATATTTTCGAAGCGCAGCACGAATAGCTCCATCGTCGTCGACGATGTTGTTGATGACGTTAGCCATGTTGCTTTTTGGTCCCTAAGTTATGACGAATGGTAAAAATGGTGCTTTCTCAGTAGCGCAAGGGACATACTCCATGACTGTCTAAAGCATTTTGAAGTTGAGCTGTGTAGTTCGCAATAGTGCTTTTGTTCTGCCAGCGGAGCAACCATCGAGAGAGGACATGGCGGCCGGCGAACAGCTTTGCAATGTTGATAGTCCTATATGCCACGAGATGAGAAAACGACTGAAGGAAGATATCCATCGGACACCCTCGAAACTCACTTTGATATCTCTTCAAGAAAGCCGAAGATGTATCTGGGGATGGCACGTCTCGCGTCTTGATGGGCCTTCTCTACCATCACGACAGCGTAAACAAATCGACAGGCATCATTTGCTAACTGTCTCAAGGGGGATCCATCCTTTGAGGTTTCCTATCGGACAATTCGATCGGTACACAAGGAGATTGAAGATGCTTAGACTCTACCTTTGCCTTGTTGTCTAACGCGAGGGCTGATCGAGAAACTTCGCGCAATTTGCCTTGAGTCGATTCTAGACTTGAAGACGTCATGTCACCGTCGCCAGCCGTCCGGTGCGCTGTCCGTGTTTGAGATGCTAACAAGGGTGATCAACGAAGATAGTCGAATATGTGTAACGCTAAGTGCTGTAAAGCATATTGCAGGTACATGGGCAAAGGGCTGTGTGAGGGCGCTCGGCGGAGGTCTTTTGGCGTTTAAACGTCGAATAGATATATATAGATCAGAGGAGCAACTTTATGTCCTTTCATTCATCACTCGGTCAAGGAGGGAGTGCCTTCGGACTAGGAAGAGGGGAGATGGTAAGCCAGCACTAACAGGGCTTCGTTAGCACTTTTCAAGGAAATTCAATTGTTAGAGAGTCGGCGGTCTCGATGAACATGAACACTTACTTGCTTGTAATATTATGCTGCCTCGGGCCGAAGGGTCGGAAAACGAGCGAGATTACGCCACTTACAAATTGATATATTGCTCTTGGATTGTTCACATCCTTCTGCGTCATGTAGAAATCGAATTCACGCGCTTGATCTCTGCGATGTATAGTGATAATATTCGAATCATACATTCGATCGCGATGGGGACTCGGCCGTTGCGAGCAATCAAATCAGCTCAGAGGCTCGCGATCCGCCTTTCATTGTCGGGTGAAGAGTCAAGACGGCTTCTCTCGGGGTTCGGACGGTCCGAAGGTCGATTAGTGGCATGCAACATGAAAACTTGACCCACCATTTACGTGCTAACTTGGCGAGGAAACAGCGTGAAACAGGGTCCAACCATCGGACGTGGATGCGCGAGGCAAAAATACAGATGCAGCGGAAACAAGGCATGTTGACGCGAAGTAAGTTGGCTGAACGGGTGAATCAAGGAACACGCACGCACCGCAGGCAGGGATGAGCGGACCATTGGCATCCCCAGGCGACATTTAAATGGGCGGCGTGTTGAGTAACCGATTTTTTACTAAATGGGAAGGGCAGCCGCCAGTGCACTCTATAAGGGCAAAACAAACAGCCTGGATGACTCTGAAAGGGGTGGTATTCCTGCCGTGACCGCGAGGACCGAGTACTGCTCATCCGACCAGGTAGCACGAGTTGATCCTTGCGGTGATGGAAGTGCCTGGAGACTTGAGAGCGAGATTCGTTCGTTCGTCGTGTCTAGAATGCGCTCCCGGTAATATACTGGGTAAGAGGGTGGAAGAGAAACGGAAAGGAAAGCAAGGGGAAAGGGAGAGCAAAGAGGCATAGCGAAGAGGGGAAGTTAACAAAGTACAAGGCGTGTACCGAAAGTGTGCAACGAGGACAGGTAAACAGCGTGGAAATGACGAAGATACATGGTATTTCCTAAAATGAACCCCCGTGTGGAAGCACATGTGGGATCTCGGTGCGAGGACTATGGAGAGTTTAATAAATATCAGGGATCTGGAAGTCCAAGCCTTTGAGACGTGAATTTTCAGCGTGACAATGTGCATAACTACATAAGAATAAGGATAGGGTGACGGGGAAGCGAGACTCACATTACATCTGAACCATAGTTCTCTCATCCCAGGATAATTTACAAGATAGTGAGAAGGGTCCCGGGACATGAATGTGTAAAGCATCGTTCGTTCATGAAAGCAAGGGGGGGATCACGGCGTCACAGCCATACCACGCCTCCTCCCTCTCTGTCCGGGTTGATGTTCTGCCTTCCTTCTGCCTGCTACAGGCGGCTTCCCTGGGCCGGACCCCATCCCCATACTACGAGGATTTCCGTTCGCCCTTCCCATGCCACCAGCATCGTACCGGTTGTTCGAGTTGACGGTAGATATGTTCATGACGTTCCCGGAATTCTTTGAGGACGTATTGGTGGTTGAGTTATTTACGACGTAGTTACCGTTGACCGAGTTGAACGTCCCCTCCCCGTTGTTCACTATGTTGCCAAACGACGTGAAGGCGTGCGTGGGATGAGGAAAAGACGGTGTACCAGGAGTCGAAGGAGTGGAACTTGGGTTGGTCGTCGCAAGAGAGTCTTCTGTTAACGAACTCGGCTGGGACTTGCTAGGAGCGTGCGCCTCGAGTGCAGTAAGAATGGCAGCTTGCTGCTCTTGGATACGAGAAACAGCATCTCGAACGGTGATATGCGACTGCATCTGTGGTCAAAAGTGCGTTAAGCACTTTGAAATGAAGTTGAACATTCAACACGCACTCCAAACCGATCCAAGGCATCCTTGAGTTGCGCCCTGAACCCTTGGATCCGCCCAGCATCTGCCCTATGGGAGATAAATCGCGCAAAAAGCCCTCTCGATGCGCGGGCTTTCGCAAAATCCATGACATCGGTCATCGTCCTGGGAACTGGTCACAAAATCCGATAAATCATGAAACAAGTCAAGGTACTCACTTGAGCAACTCTTTGAGGTGATCCATCAAATCTTGAGGAAGTGTCTTCCCATTGTTGTCCTCTTCGCGGTCCTTCCAAACGCTTGTTGCAGTATAGACCAGCTCGCAAGCATCACTCGCCAGTGCCTTGAACGCCGACTTGTTGTCTGATGTACTCTTCGAATGCGAGGTGAAATGCGTTTGTGCCACAGACGAGCAAATAAAGGACAGACGTTACCTGCACCATGTCAAACAAAGCAACGGCCAGGCCAGCGGCCTCTTTCAGATAAGGTACAGGCGCAAGTTCAGCAGCTTGCTGCAGAGTAGAAAGGACAATCCCCGCGATGTCTTGAGCAACCGTGAGTTTTCCATCGGCTTCCGCTTTGTCGTTTGCGGGCCCTTTGTCATTACTGATCGTCGTAAGGTCCGTTTGCGAGACTGCTGACCCCATGGGAGTGGTATCCGAAGTTGCCCACAGTCGTGTAAAGGGAGAAGTGAAGAAGGAAGGTTGGTGAAAGGCAAATGCATGTGGTGGGATGTGTCAAAAGCTGCGTCGCGCCGCGCGAGCGCTTAGCAGAATTCCAACTCCAGCATTACAATTTCTTTGCAAACTTCTGTGAATATGAAAAGTGAGCCTACACTGCTGCAAGACACGTACTGCCTTCGGGCTGGCCCTTCCGGTCGGCACTACGGTTGTCAACGTTGGGGTGGAGACGGCGGAGGGATAGGAACCTATTACGGGCAGCAGAAGCAATAGAACTGGGGACTACAACGAAGGTAAGCTCCAGCAGCAGGTCAGCTTTTCCCGCTAACGTACGTTGAGTATAGCCCACCGCGTTTGGCTATCAGATACGGGTGTCGATACAGAGCTCCCGGTGTTCTGGCAATCTGCTTTTGGCATCCAAATACGAGCTTCGGACGCCTGGATCTCTTCTTTCGGCGACAAGCAAGAGAGTACTCATGCGAGGGATCTGTTTACAAGCTCGACGCTTGCGAAACTGTGAAACCGGCAAAGACGAGGTTGAGGATGCTAAGCGTAAAAAAGGCCCCGAACGAGAAGTCCGGCCATTTCGACGGCGTTGGCATCTCCCCGTAAGTCCCTCGTCCTGGGTGTTGCAGTTTACGCCGAAAGATTGCGAGGTGATGTGTGCAGCGCCAAATTGGCTCGCCCAGACCCTCCTTGTTTCGTCAGTATCACACCGACGACAACTTGGAGGCAAGGGCGGCATGCGCGGCGTTAGTTCATTTCGATTCTTGGAGGTAAGTGCCCTAAGGTATCCCGGTTGTGCGGCTTCCTACTATTTTCGGTTCGAAGACATAGCCAGCCTCAGTGATCCACGCGATGTTCTTCCCAAGGGCAGGGATGTGGTCCGAAGGATGGGATGAAGGCAAGAACGTGTGTGCGCTCGGGTCATCGAACTGAATGGGATTTATATACCCTGCGCTTACAGGAGAGTTTACTATTTTGCTCAGTTAGATATACGGTAACGGAAAGATCGAATAGATCTTGCCTTGAGTGTAGAACTTTCCCATGTCAGAATCCAGCTGACATATCTATCTAGCCTGTTGCAGCTCTCCTGGGGCCTTCCAGCGTACTACGTTCTCATCCCGTCGGATATTGACAGGTACCGTGCGCTTATACGACCTCCATGACCCAACTCCCGACGAAGAGCGCCCAAGAGAGGAAATCATCCGCATGTCGCTGCTAGTTCAGTATTCTACCAACCGACACCCACGAATCTCCTCTACTCAAATCTACCCCCCCCCCCTCGGTCCCCTGCTAATGCCGTTCTAGCCCTCAACAGCGTTTCCATGAAACTTTTGAAGGACAGGCGCCGGAAAACGACCCTATAATGCCCTGCAATCCCCAATCTCGACCTACGCAAACATTCGAGGCTTACCATGTTCAACGAGAATGAGGCCATCGCTCGATGTGTTCGCAGTGCCACTATTCCTTCCTTGCAGTGAGCCGTTTGTCGTTCTTCTCTCTTCTCCAGCGCTTCAATGTTTACAGCTTTTGCCGGCCAATGCTGCGGCGCGAATTCCTAGCCATTGCTTCAGGGCAGAAAACTTAAAGAAGGACCTCTATCCTGCAGCAACCTCACATAGCCAGACACTTACCAGACAACACCTACCGGACATCTTGTCTTCAGGAGAGACGACTGCAACGCTTCCCTGCCACAGTGAAAAGGGCGTAATCAACTGGTTGCACTCGTACGGGTCGTCGCCTACATTTCTGTTTGGTAGGAAAGAGAGGAATGTCGTTGTCGCGTGAAGGAAGGGCCGCTATTATCTCTCATACCATCGTGCCGAGCCTCATCTCCCGGCGTTTATATAAACACACTCTCCGATATCAATGTATCACGCTTCACGAAGGGGCCCCGCCAAGGTTGTATACGTTGAACTGAACGAATGGATGCAACTTCCCCAAATGAGCGCCTTATCTGGTGTCATGAGGGTATGCAAACTTAAGGTGGAGTACGTGACATTCAATGTCTGCAAATGTCTTGAGATTACAGGTATTCGGTTGCGGGACACCCACTTTTGCGGTATACGAGAGCCATAGACTATGAGCCTCTCAGAGTGAGTCATCGATTGTCTGAATTTCAGTGCTCTTATGCACATGCACTCAGAGCCTACCGAGTGAACCCAAACGAGCGCTTCGTCAGCTGGAAATGATTCATCTCATCGGCGAAGCAGCCGCCAAAATACATAGTCTACCCATGTTTGACGTTGAAGAGGCAAGGAAGACTGGCGGTTGATTCTAATGGCTTTCATGCGTAGCGCCCTTGTCTTTGCAAACTGTAAGTCAGTGTTCGTCGACACGATACGAGACCCTCTCAGGCTGGCAATTTTTCGTCCTACATGGGAGGTAGAAGCAAAACACAGAGCAGTAATATTAGCCTGCGCACCGAAGCTCAAGGAGTATACACTTCGTTTCGGCGCGGCGCCTTCGCGGAGTACTCGAGTAGAATTGATCAATAGTTGAACACAGAGGTGAGTTGGCAGAGTAGACGCCCATACCCACTCTATTGTCCCATGCCGACTTGCCGCACCACATTTCCACCTACCACCAGCCACACTGCGCCACACTAGACGCAACCAACACCAGATATTCCACTAAGTTTCTCTAAAATGGCCGCCCCTTGCCCAGGTGAGCCCCCCTTCTTTGTTGATTCTTGGATTGACTGAGCACATACCCCTCCATCTGGCTCTGAAGTTGACAGATGCCATCTTCGAGTCGACGTGGTCCTGGAGGCCAACGATGGGTCCCTGTACGGAGCTCATGCTCGTAATGTCGAAGCTTTCAGTGCTTCACTTCTACCTCTGGATCGGGATCCCTCTCTGTTGACAGTGACACTGGTCAAGTTAACGGAAGACGCCGAGGTCGTCTCCTTACTTTGCAGGTTCGCTCACCACCGGCATCAGCCCGACATATCTTCGCTTCCTTGGGAGACTTTTTGCAGACTGTCTACAGCTGTGGAGAAGTACAAAGTATATAGCGCGATCGGCGTGTGCAAGCTTAAGATGGAGTACGTGCCCTGCTTTTACTTCTTGGTTTCTCTCAAATTTGCCAACGTCTCAGATATTCTGTCGTGGAACACCCGTATGAAGTACTCCAGTATGCAAGCACTACAGACTACGATGCTCTCAGGGACCGTGCCATGAAGTAAGTTCGGGTCCGTCATGCTCACGGAAACACCGAACTCACTCGGGAAGTGTAGGTTATGCCTAAACTCTCACCCTATAGAATGCTTCGTAAATGCGAAAAAGCTGGGTTTATCTGACCTCATGGATGAGGCCGCCGCCAAAATGCTTGATCTTCCTCTATCCACCGTCGAGGCCGCCATTAGAGGACAGGCAGATTGGCAGACGACTCTTTTAACCTGGGTACGTGATCTAGATTTAATCTCTCTCTAGATGTAGATCCTGATGTGAGCAACAAGATGATTCAGCGCGAGGGGTTGCGCAATGAGAAACTGTGCCTTCTGTTAAGACCCCCTGCTGCGACTCAGCACAAGGGAGGTGCCTCGCGCTGCGACGATTGGCATGTTTATTACAAGGCTGTCACCATGGCATTCAGTGCAGACCCTGACGGCGACCTCGAAGAAGTCATCACGAGAAACAAAGGTCTTCTTCGCCGTTGCTCATACTGCTTGAAGTCCGTCGAAGTCTGGGAAAGAGCTGTCTACGCTATGCGAACCGGAGTTGGATGTCTAAGTTTTTCCTCTATATACGAGAGATATGCAGGGGATAGTGAGGACTAGTAAAGTGAGCATCGCTGTAGGGCTCCTGACTGTATATCTCGTGTATTTCTACACCAATGTCGAACCAACTTCTTCGCCCACATTTTCACCAAATGTACAATGGGACTCCTCCGAACGACGACTCAGAAGAAGGCGTCAACACATCATTGGCATTCGCGACTCGCATCGTTGGCAGTATAACGAAAACGACAGATGGAGTGCAGTCGTAGGGGGCGGAATTACGCAGTTTGTGATTGGACAGTAAATCTCTCCCCTTCGTGTCCACAGCGCTCACATCATCTCCACGTTCCCGTCTCATTCTACATCCTCAAGCCCGTTGTATGCCCTTCGTTCGTATATAGTGTCAAAACTGACCTCAAAGTTCGTGACAGGTCAGCGAGAGTATGACATGAGCAATTAGAAGTTTATAAAAATGGAAGTGGATTCCATTCGTGATGGTATCATTCAGTGGAAGTTGGAACATACGCAAGTTTGGCCAAAGTCCTGTAGCGAAGGCTGTGTCTATCCTTTTTGGCCTGGCGACCTGAGCGCTTGCCTCCTTCCCATTCGTGCATTCCACTTCGCCGCAAGAGAATAGTATACATCGCCGAGTCTGGCTCGACCTCGAGAATCAGAATGACTTCACGTATGACGGAGTCACGTACCTCCTGGACCGGCGAAAGGGAAGCAGTGTGGGTACCACGGTGCAGCACTCTCCCAACGTGCTCCTAGGAGGGCGAAAAATGCGAGGGATCTCGTCGTGCTATATGGCTTGTATGGACAATGTTCAATCAGAGCTTTTATCACTGAAAACTTGGTACTGACTGCTAAGCGCGTGGGGGAGGCCAAAGGGCATGAGCGTCACGAGGCGCTGGTATTGGTCTCTTCCAGAAACGTCCTCCTCCCGGGGCAACCGTTGTGGAACCATCGAAACTGCAGGTATAGTAGTGCGCTGACTTCTGTTGGTATTCAGTGGATGGTCATGGGTCCTGGACTGGTTGTCGAGACTCGAGAACAGTTACAGGGGCATGTAAAACTGTAGCTCAACTCAAAAACGGCGAAACATCTTGTCTCTTGGTGTGGACCAGCACACCGCTTCAGAATCGTCCGCTCGCGACCGCGATATATTGCCGAACCTGCTGATCCCATGCCCATCATCGTGCTTAGACATAGAAAAGTGTTGACGCGAACTCTAATGTTTCTACTCACCCTGACGGATGTTTGAGTTCGCGTCAACTCCAGTTGGTGTGTTCAAGTAGTCGCAGCCCGTTCGTTGCAGTCGTCGAGCGCCGGAAACAGATAGTACGGTGTCGTGCAACCTAGGACTCGGAGTTCAGTGACCGTGGTCTCCGGCGCTTGTCGTTCGCAATTGCGGGTACCGGGCTTTTACTCAGGCGCCATGTATGCCTTGTGCGCTACCTTTATCCTCACATTGCTGGAACCTTCGGAATGCGACGCATGAGATTAACACGATCTCAGACCCCGACCACTGATGAAGAAAACAAGAAAGCTGCCAGGCGAGCCAACTACAAGGACATGACCCAGGATATTGCGGCGATAGTTATCTCAACGTTGGAGCAGGCGGCCTTATTCGCACCCATTCCTTACTTGCAACAAGCGGCCGGAATGGCGATCACATTGGTCGACATGGTTCAGGTAAGTTTTGGCCTACTCTCCTTGCGCCGATGTATCATTTCTATAGACTACATCAGACAATAAACCAGCGTTCAAAGCATTGGCCGCCGACGCCTGTGGGTTAGTTTACACCGCAACCAATGTCTGGAAGGACCGAGGCAAAGATGGAAACAAAATTCCCCAAGATCTAGAGAATCACTTGCGGGAATTGCTCAAGTGCGTACGGTGCCCCGTTTTGCTCAGGTCTTATTTGATCTCATCGAGGGCAGAGAAATGCGAGATACGATGGACTTCGCGGAAGCACGTGCAGCGCGAGGCTACCTTGCGCGATTCGTATCGCATAAATCAGATGCTGAGAGGATCCTCAGTCATAGATTACGCCTGAAGGATGCTTTGGACCGGTTCGGGGTGCGTATCAATCCGGCTCATCGAGGGCGACTCGATTTATCTTCATTTCGGGACCAGATGCAATCACATATCACCGTCAGGGATGCTGTTTCTCGCATTCAAGACCAGCAAGATGCTATTCTGGCCGCACTCAACCGCAATAGTTCTATGACGGATGGGACCTCCAGCGAATCTCCACAGACCGTGCTAGTGAAGAGGAGCCCTTCATCGAAGGGAATATCTCACGACCACTCCACTCTTTCTACTCAGGCTCCTCGTGATCCCGTACCTACGCCAACAAGCTCCACGGGTTTTGCACACATCACGAACCATTGTCCCGGGAGATCCAACGTCATCAACGGCGACTACGTCGTTAACAATTCGACAACTAACACTTCCGTCACCAACTCAGGGAATAGCGCAAATATATCTACAGTGAATTCGAATAATATATACGATGTGGGGGGGAGTGGATGGGCGAATCGACGGGGGCGCAAAGGGAAGGGGGCGGGTACGAGGACCCAATCGACCGTGAGGCCGATACAGACCTCAGACCCAGGGATAAGGCGTGGAAGGCATGGCGCAGGTTCTGTTCTAGCTTGATGCATGTGCCTTGTCAGCGGTACTAGGAATAATCATGGCGACCCCATGAGGACATGACTCCGACGGCATTCACTCTGTGATCCAGTTCTTATACCCGCACATGATGTTTGTTTTTAGGATGCTTCCGTGTCCAGAAGCAGCCCACGAGCTCACTACGCTGAGCTTTCTGCTCGAAACGACTACCTGATGCTCTATGGACGCCGTTGTGCTTTGCAGACGACACAGCATGCCGAATGATAAATTGGTATGCTTGCCCCTCTGCCTCTCCTTGCGACTCCATCTATGTCGCCACTGACGCGCCTTATCTAAGGTGACGAGCAATGCTGGATCCTTGGCGTATCTCTGAGAAGGAGAAGGGATCAACTCGTGCACGCCTTGTTCCTTCGGATTCTCCGCTTATGAAATGCCTCGCCTCAAGAATCCTTACAAACTCCTGGTGCGGTCCGGCCAGCGTGCGATAAGAACCAATTGGCTTGTTTAAGACCTATCAAATCAATATGAAGACGCCTATACAACTACCATGCACACCGAGCCGCCCATCCGCATTCCCCTTGGTGCGTTGCTTGCTCTGAACCCTGACCACGAAGCGTGCTTACTCCTCCAGAAAGTAGTAGCCCTTCGTCGAGAGTTCGTCGTCGAACAGCGTCTTCGTTTATTCTATTCTGATTCAACGTCACCCCTCGCTGTTTCGGCAAAATGTATGGGAATGTATTGCCCGCAGCTAATTCGCCCTTGAGACGACGGAACTCGCCCGGAAGCCGTCCTTCTGTGAGATAAAGGGTGGTCATTCCGCGGCGGTCCTAGCATAACCCTTCATGTTAATTCAATCAAGAATAGTGCACATAGGTCACGGTCCTTTGTTGTAATCTGTCACTTGTTGCCTGTGTTCCGAGGATGAGCGTGCCGACCTTGGACGAAGGCGACAGATGATGGACCTTCCGTGAAGGTAATAAAAAGGGTGGGCACTGGGCAACCTCATTATCGAGATTCCTTAAATCCCAACCACGGGCCTGGGAAACTCTTTGCAAGGTGTTGATATTATGCGGGGATGATGGTCGTATTCATAACACCCACGAATTCTCCTAGAATCGCTCAGACCGTTGCTCCTTTCGAAGTGGTCGACAAGACATGCGGCCTTTTTGCTCTCTCAACCGATAGCAACCCAGCGGATTACTAGCCGATAGACCTAGAAAGTATACATCAACGCCAACACGTTGAATTGTTTAGGCGCCAAAGACGGTCCCTTCCGCGTCAAAAATGAGGCACTGTTCCAGTTCCTCTTGTTTCAGTCTCAGTTCATCGAGTACTTCGTATGGGACTGCAATATCAATCCTCGAACCTCGACGACGCCTCCGACCAGACGAGCCAGGTATCCATGGCTGCAGAACAAGATCGTGAACCATCGATTGAAGCGCAGTCACAAGATGCGGCTAGATTAGCGACCGAGTTGCATCACATTGTTGAGGTAGAGTCTAAGTCTCTATGTACGCATATCTCAGTTATGACATTCAATAGGAGATGACGGCCAACTGTGATGTTTGGTTATTGCTGGGAAATTACGCCTGTTTATTGGTTTACGCTACGATTACAGTCTGGGCGAGTTCCGGAAAGGATGATAAGTCCATTCATCCAGAGTTATTTAGAGAGTTACTCAAGTGAGTGTCGAACTTATCGGATTCATTTTTCTCCCAGTTACACGGCGTTCAGGACCATCAGAGTTGTGATACAGTTCGCGAAAGCTAGCTCAGCGCGCCGCCCCTTCTTTCGGACATTGTTCGGCAAGTGGGAAAGTCGAAAGATTGCCAGCTATAAGGCCCGATTTGAGGATATTTTAGATCGTCTCGGAGTGCGTAGTCTGCGCTGTGCTGAATCAAATATTCTCACATTTCCGTTGTTTTAGGGAGTGGTCACTAGCATCGACGAGGCTGTCAGGCCTATCCTCCTTCAGAATGAAGCCATACTTGCCGCCCTCAATCGCTACCGACCTCAAGCAGGAATGGCTACGTCCACTGGACCTCCGCCTCTCGCTCCGCCTCTCGCTCCGCCTCAATTTACCCAGAATGTCACAAAGACTGGGGGACGTGGCTGGGGCGGCAGGCACTTGGAGGGCGGACAGATGAATCTACTTGGGCGAGGGTCAATCGCAGGACTTAACATATAAACTATATCCCGGCTACAAGGAGGGTTATGTTCTGTCTGATACCCCTCCAATGCAATCTTTCCCGTCTGCATTCGTATTTCCTCGTCAACATTGGGATGTATCTGTATCCTTGACGTATCCTGTAGTAGAACCAGATATATGCCCAATATGTGCCATAACCACTTGGTCACGAACCACAACCAATTCTTGACGCGAAGCAGTGTGCCGACCAAGTGCCGACGCCGGCTGAGTGCCGCTTCCTTTCCTTCCTTCCCAGCGCTTAGTAAACGTGTAATGCTTCCTTCAAACTTCAACTACTTTAGTCTTCAACGCTCTTGAACCTCGACACAACGGAAAGGAATTGAATATTTGAACGTTCGAACACGATTAAATGGGTGTAAGTTGTCCAGGTCAGTATATCCTTTCTTCATCCCCTCCGAAAAGCATTGTTGAATGAACAATTTTGCACTACGCAGTCGATGGGTGTGATCTTCTCGTGGATGCGATCTTCAAAGCTAGAGATGGAATGGGATACGGCGCTCACGCTCATAATATTGAACAATTCAGCACCTTGAACCTTTTCCCAGCTGCATCATCGTCGATGCCGGAAGTTGACTTACATGAAGACGATGCTGAAGTCCTCTCATTGCTTTGCAAGTTCCTGCACCCAAACCACGCTCAACCTGACGTATCCTTGCTCTCATGGGAGACGTTCTGCAAGCTTGCTGCAGTAGTAGAACAATACAGAATATATAACGCGATGGCCCTATGCAAGCTGAAGATGGAGTAAGTGTCTCGTTTTTGGTTTCTTTATGATATGTTGCGAATACCTTTGAATTTCAGATACTCGGTGGAAGAACGTCCGTACGAAGTGTTTCAGTACGCCAGTACCACGAATTACGAGTCCCTCCGAGACCGCGCCATGAAGTGAGTCGCAATCGATTAAATTCAGCATACTCGTCTAACTGGTGCTCTAATAACTTTATAAGACTATGTTTGAGTTCTCATCCTCTCGAGTGCTTCGTTAAAGCATGCGAAATCGGATTGACCGATCTCATGGACGAAGCCGCTTTGAAAACCCTCAATTTGCCCATGGCCGACGTCAAAGAGGCGCTGAGAGGCACGAAAAATTGGCAGCTTACCCTTTTAGCTTGGGTGGGCAGCGCTTCATATGTATCCCTTCCCCATTTGCTCTTCTAATCGATATTGCTTACAGATGGGGCAACGCGAGGCTTTGCGTGAGAGGCAGCAGTCTCTCCTGCTCAATCCAACTGTAGGTCCTCAACACAAGGGAGGATCCTCGCGCTGCGAGGACTGGCACACCTACTACAACGCCGTCGTCTTGAAATCCCTGAAACGATCCGATGGAAATCTCACAGATGTCATCACGATGACTAGGCAACTTGTCCAAGGGTGTTCGTATTGCTTGAAGGCCGTCGAAATGTGGGGCAGGAATGTGGACGCAACGATGAATTTGTTTGGTTCAAGGTTCCCCTTTTCTTCCTTTTTCAAAACTTATGCCAGTGCCGAGGGTCTGTAATGGTTTTGTATCTGGAACATCGCCAATTTATTGGAATGTGGGGTAACCACGCAAGTCGATTGACCTCGTGTTGACGACGACTGCGGAACTCGCCGACCTTTGGGAATTGAATTTCCGTTTTTTGAGAAGAAGTACATCTCTACTGCGCATTTCCCAACACGTGTAGATTAACTTTCTCGCCCACAAGTATAATTCATAATTCACGCCATTGGGAAACCATTTGTGCACCCTCCCCTCCCCCCCCCGGTCAATCGCCTTCGCCACATGCTAAATATTTGCAAGTTGACTGTTACAAGGGAGGGTCTACCAACGTGCTCTGGTGAGTGAACTCCACGACAATCACCCTTCGCGTGTTACTGAACGCGAAATAGCCGCTGAAGGTTGTCGTCTTCCAGTAGACGTAAACATAAAATGTTCGGACGGCACGTCTCACGGAGCGCATGCCAGAAACCTCGAGTTCCATTGCGATAGCTTCCCCCTCCGAAGCTTCGACCCTGACCCAGATCTCAACAACCTAGTTGAGGAGATAATCGTTGAGGAGGACGGGCAAACTATGGTGCTCTTGTGCAAGTTTATCCATCGCCAAAGGCAGCCAGACCTAGAGACACTAGATTGGCAAGAGTTTGTGAAACTTGCTGCGGCCGTGGAGAAGTATGGAGTCTTCGCGGCGATGGAGGTCTGCAAGATGAAAATGAGGTATTATAGTCGTTTCGCCCCTTCCACCCTGGTTCGTCACTAAGTTCCATGTGGGTCCAATCCCGTGTAGTTCATCAATTGAAACCCACCCATACGACGTGCACTTATACGCCTCAGCTGCGAATTATGACAGCTTGAGTACCAAGGCCCTAGGGTGTGTCGCCCCTTGTCTGTGACCCTTGCGGCCTTGCCAGCTGGCTAACACTTCATCAAAGGCTTTGCATGGAGTCTCACCCACTCGAATGCCTCATCAGGGCAAATGAAGCTGGTCTCTTGGACCTGCGTGACAAAGCCGCTCTCAAGACACTAGATATGACTGTCGAGGCTGCTGTATCGGTCTTGAAGAATTCCGCTAATTGGACATTCACCTTCGCTGCCTGGGTAAGTAGGACCGCTTATTCCCCTGCCTTGTCTTGCATTCAATTTTGCCCCAATTGTAGATAAGGCAACGGGAACAACTTCTACGCGATCGCCGAGCTGTGCTCGAAGCACCCCCTACATCGACGGCTGCACTTCACAAGGGCGGCATCACCAGATGCCTGCAGTGGTATGCCTTCTACAATGCCGTCTGCCTGGACATGTTTAAGGACACGGACTCCGATTTCACCGCTACGACAGGGACACATAAGCATCTGTTGAATGGCTGTCTCCAATGCGCCAAGATAATAGACATCTGGAAGAAGAACTACGAGAATACCTTGGTCGACCTACCTTCATTCTCCACATTTCGAGATGTTTTTTGTTTGCGGGCATGAGAATATTGTGTAGTTGATTCATATACGGTCTAGGATACTTGGACAAAATTCTAAGATCTGCGCCGTAGTCAGTAGAGCCCTCTCAGACAGGTGGACTATATTGTCAATCATGTGCTATGAAGCAAGGATACCAATCGTTTGAAGAGGTTCAGATTA
The DNA here is from genome assembly GCA_019677325.2 of Pleurotus cornucopiae. Classification (NCBI taxonomy): domain Eukaryota; kingdom Fungi; phylum Basidiomycota; class Agaricomycetes; order Agaricales; family Pleurotaceae; genus Pleurotus; species Pleurotus cornucopiae. The sequence continues at coordinate 139,148 of CM033822.1, read as the reverse complement.
TATATGGGGGATCAATAATGTCCAGTTGTCGGGAATCGAATGCGTTGTCGAGGAACGGCTCGAGGATTTCAGCTATCCTGATTTTATAGTAAAGGTGCTACGGATGGGGCAGATTAGCAAACGGAGGATGACGGCAATGTATGGGAACTCACGTCGATATCCAAGGACTCCAAATTCTTCATGTTTGGGATGAATGTATCAAACCCGTCCATGATGGACATGGAACAAGAAAGAATTGGAATCGAGGCTACATCCTCATCTGTGTCTTCAGATGCTCGACACGCCTACTGGGAAGGAATCGAATGACCGACGCAGGAGATGCGCACAAGGTCTTCAATCTCGGGAGTGCCGTGGGGTTAAGCTGGAGGACCCTGGACGAGGAATTTCGTCTTGGAGAGTTCCAGATGCTTGAGAGTGGGCCGGGATTCCAAGAACCTGCGAAAGAAGTCCATCTCCCCTTTGCTACGCTGCTCGTGTTGATTCCAAACGAAGCGCGTCAAACGGGGTGGGTGTAGAGGAGGGTCGGCCCGGAACACGAATTTACTGGGGAAAGGAACCTGAACGAGGGAGTCTGGCAGGCAGACTTCTAGAGAGCGCAGACCACGAAGGTGGCGTAGCATCTCATTGAGATGCCCCAGGTCCCCAGTACCCGCTACATGAAGCTTGCGGTGTCGAACGTCGCAAGTCGAGCTTGGAAGTCTTTGATTCCTTGCTCACTGACGAGAGAACGCGAAAGCGCGGAAATAATTGTGGCACACACTGGCTTGTCCAGAGCATCAAGTGCCGTCATGTCGATGGTTCGTATAGAACGGTTTCTGCAGCGCCGTTCATGCGGGAGGAGGTGGTAGTCATTTAAACGAGGGAGGATGTGTCGAGGAATCTGAAGAGCTTAACGAGCGCAAGACAAACAAAGAGTGGGGATCTACTTATATATTTTGTGGTACTACGATACATGAGCGGTACTAATACAACTGACGGACAATCTACTTATGTTTTAAGTCAGCCTGTTCAGTCAACACCTTGTAGCCACTTATCATTGAGGAGGTCCTTGGCCATAGCACGATCCTCGGGGTTCAGGCGTAAGCACCGTTGAACGAAGGCCCCGGCAGCGAGACATTCTTCATCGGACAACAACTTGTGTTCGGCGATGAGTTCGTGAATGGGCCAGCGTCCGAGAGTCGGCTCCTTCTTCAATTCACCTGAATCAAAATCATAAGCGTACACCCCAGATGATTAAAAACACTGCACCAACAATTGGAGTTGAAGTACTCTCCGGCTAAAGGGCATACACTGAGTTGACTTGGTTCGAATTCTTCGCATGCATGGAACATCATTTGGTACAGCAGGTTCTCCGTCTCCATCAAGCCAAAGTCATCGTAGGTCCTATACTGGAAGAGAACTTCGCTAGTGATGAGTTCATACGCCTAGGGATTCAGCAAGCGAGAACGAGCGATAATCTCGGGTACAAGAATTACCAAACAGCCAAACGACCACATGTCGGCCAGAGTGTCCCATTCCCCGCCTAGGACGACTTCCGGTGCCCTTAGAAGAACGGGACTGATCTCACAATGGGCGTGACGTCTGGAAGGGAGGGCTGGCCTTTGGGTCAGCATAACAATTCACGAGGATTACAGGCGCGCGCATAGCTAACCATGGCCGAAATCGGAGAGGACATAGGTCGCACGTAACGCCTCCGACTCCGAGGGCACCTTCATTGGCTGCGGGACGGCAGCTCGGACGATGCCATCAATTGTCAATTCTGGAGGGTTTCTGCGTGACGGGTCTTCTTTGATCCATTTTTCAATATCTTCGGTCGTTGCGGGTGTTACGGGCCTGAAACGTAGTGTAAGGTCCGTTCTTAATTTGCGGACGCTCACGGGCGCTTACAAAAGAGGGAGGGTATTGCGATAGCCGGTAGCCGGTTCATCGGGATCGAGATCTTGAATCTCATTTTGGCGCTTCATCTCGATTTTCATAGATTAGATAAGACTTCCAGATTAGACTAGAGTGATCAAACATGTGACACCTCCTGTAGGGGGTAGGGGCTCCGTTAGATTGCAGAACTTTTGCATTCCCCACTGAGTTTGTAATTTTG
>CM033822.1:92712-136953 GCA_019677325.2 Pleurotus cornucopiae | reverse complement strand
GCAAACACCAAGAAAATGACATCCCCTCTCCCTGATATTGAGGGAATACTTCGCCGTGTTGCGAAACATAAGTATGTATCCGCATTGGATGGATGCGATGCTTACGAACAGATACGCATCATTCCCAAACATGTTGAACAGACAGCGGTCACTACACCAAATGGGAATATAGTCAGTGCTGTATTGCAGCAAGGAGACTGCAACGGCCCGGCTACTTACCAAGCACTGATGAACCATCTATTTTCCCCGCACATTGGGGTATTCATGGATGTATACCTGGACGATGTTTACATCTACTCCGACTCTCTAGAAAGTCATATTCAACATGTGGAAACAGTTCTCAATATCTTACGACGAGAGAAGCTTTACCTCTCAGAAAAGAAGATGAGGTTTCTTGTTGATGAACTACATGTTCTCGGCCACATCGTTAATCGTAAYGGCATTAAAATGGACCCAAGTAAGGTGGATTCAATCCTGGCATGGAAGACGCCCACAAATCGCGACCTTCTTCGAGGCTTCTTGGGAGCGGTTGGGTATTTAGCGGATAATGCCGAAGGAATCCGGATTCCCATGGGTGTGCTATCAGCCTTGACGGGGGATAGTGTATCTTTTCGTTGGGAATTCACACATCAGCGTGCCTTCGAGGATGTCAAAAACAAGCTACATACCTGGCGGGACCATCACCGGTGCCCCCTTGACTACTCTGAGAGTGCGCCTCCAATCTGGTTGATTACGGATGGATGTGTAACTGGGATCTCAGGTGTGGTATCCCAGGGTGTTGACTGGAAGAAGGCCAAAGTTGCGGCATTCTACTCAGCGAAGCTAAACGCTGCCCAGCAAAATTATCCGGTGCATGAGATAGAAATGCTTGCAGGCGTGGAGTCCATGCTACGCCATCGGGACATCCTGCAAGGCGCGAAATTCCAGTGGCTAACAGACCATAAAGGATTGGTCCACCTGTTAAACCAAAAAGTCCTATCAGGCCGTCAAGCACGCTGGATAGAAAAAATTGGTGAATTCGACTTCACCCCCGTGTATATTCCTGGTGTAGAGAATATCCTTAGTGATGCACTATCGAGGATGTATTCCAACGACGCACCTGGGACTTCGCGGGCACAGAGTGAGTACACTTATCACGATGTGGTGGAAGGGAAAGAAAGTACCTCGCTGTCGTCCATGCCAGTTCTCGTGGGACTGGAAGCCATGATGGCCTCCAAACCCAGGCGACGGACTCCCAGGACTGTCACTTCCTCCAACACGGACGTAAACGAACCCACCAGCGAAGCGCCCAGGGTCGACACCAGCGCGGACTTTGCCAAACRTATGGTGGGCAAACGTTTCGTTCTCCACGGACCTGGACAACGAAAGGAGGGCGGGAATGATGGAAATGAACCAACCACTACTCRCCAGAAAGGTGTCACCACTAAACTCCCTGCGGTACGAAGTACAACTTCTGTTGAAACCGATAACTCCGCGTCGACGCCGCCAGTTCTGAATCAGGATAGGGCGCAATTAGGGGCAGTGCAAGAACCGCTCTCCCCATTAAGCACTCACTCTCACGAACCACCAACACTGGTTGACATCGTCAGAAATGCCTCRGAGGGCATAAATCTTCTTGCCGAAATACGCAACCGCTACACGAACGACCCACTCTTCAAAGACGTCGTCTCTCGCCCTCACGAATTTCGTAACTTCCACATTGAAAACGGGCTCGTCTACCTGAATCACCAAGGCAAACGAGTTCTTTGCATTCCGCATATCTTCGTACGAGGACGAAACGTTCGCGAAATTGTCATTGGCGAAGCACACTCCCTACTAGCGCATCTGGGAGCCAAGAAGACATTGGACTATCTACGTGATAATGTATGGTGGAAAGAAATGGTTCGTGACACCCAGGTTTATTGTGATACTTGCATGACATGTAAACGAAGTAAGCCCAACAATCAGCGGCCATATGGACTCCTACATCCACTCCCTGTCGCACGACACCCTTGGGAAGTCATAGGGATAGATTTTGTCGGACCCCTTCCCGAATCTAAAGATCGAGACGCTTCGTATGATTCCATCACCRTGATTATCGACCTCCTTACGGCCATGGTCCACCTCGTTCCCAGTCGAACCAACTACACTGCCCGCCATGTTGCCGAGCTAATATTCGCCGAAGTGTACAAACACCACGGACTACCCCGATCCATTGTCAGCGATCGTGACRTTCTATTTACAAGCCGCTTCTGGAAACGGTTGCATGAGCTTATAGGAACGCAATTGCGAATGTCGAGCGCATACCACCCGCAATCAGATGGATCCACGGAGCGCGCCAACCGGACGATTACCCAAATGATTAGGCAATGCGTCGGGCCTACCCAGAAGGATTGGGTCTCAAAGCTACCCGCGATCGAGTTCGCCATTAACCTGGCACGATCAGACTCTACAGGCTTCTCGCCATTCTTCTTGAATACTGGGCGAATGCCACGGACTTTTATTTGGGATTCAGCACTCTCAACAGAGTTTCCCGGCGTTCGCATATTCGCTCAGCAGCTCAAGGTGGCCGTCATGTCAGCTCACGACTCTATATTGGCAGCCAGGATCAAACAAACCCGATCCGCGAATAACCACCGACGCCAAGCGCCGTTCCAAGCGAACGATCTAGTATATCTTTCTACAGAGAATATACGATTCCCTAAAGGACTGGCACGCAAGTTCCTTCCCAAATACATTGGCCCRTATCCAATTATCCGCGATTTCGGTAATGAAACGTTCGAAATCGAGCTACCTACCCATCTGCGACGACGAGGGATTCATAACACCTTTCATGCGTCCCTCCTTCGAATCCACGTCCCCAACGATGACCGGCTATTTCCCGGACGACTGGATACCCAAGTCTTCGAAATCGACGATGCTGACCCTGAATGGGCTGTCGATGAGATCGTCTCACATACAGGCAAGGGTAGTGACGCCCACTTTCAAATTAAGTGGAAATCAGGTGATAAAACCTGGATGCAGTACCACCAGATCTCGCACTTACAAGCGTTGCAATCGTACCTGGATATACAAGGTGTAGCAGGCATATCCGACCTCCCTAATGGAACGGGAAAGCCCCCAGCCGATCCTCAAGTCACCCTCGCACTACTGTCATACCACCAGTCGGGTCACTCCGAGAAATGTCTTTCTGTCGAACCTATAAAGTCGATAGCTCCATCCGTCCTACCCCAGCATTCTATCATCTCGTCGATATTCCCGCACCTCACCATCGCAAACAACAGTCGCCAACTCTACCCTTTCCATAACCTCAGCATGGCCATCGAAGAGAACATTGCCCCCTTCGACATCAGCGGACTCAGCACTCCCAACTCTCCTGATCCCCTCGACGCAATGTTCGGCATCGAGTCAACTACCAACGCCGCTCCCATATCCACCAATGGCCCCTTCCACACTACCATCGTGATCGAGAAGGACAGCGCCCCTGATCCCCCTGTCATCCCTCTCGCGACCCCCTTCAGCGATAAATATGTCGCGGACCGAAGGGTCTCCTCTCAACCCGTTCTATGGGACCAACTCAAGAACTTTCAATATGGAGGCGCGCCAGACTTCGAGATCAATATATTCGATCCCTCCACCRAGCTCACTCTCCCGCTGTTACCCATCGACATTTGGGCCGCTATCCGCAAGGGGACGGAGCTGCGAGATGGGAAGAACCACGACTTCCACACCGCCAATGACACRTCGATGTACGTCCACCTCGCCTCAGCATGGAACCAGGAAGAACTTGTTCCAAAACACCTTCGCTTTCCAATCATTGACGGAGTCGTCGTATCTTCCCCCGGTACCAAAACACCTGGTCCTGTCTTCTTCGGACTCATCGCCCGGAACGCGCGCTACGTTAGCCACGTCGAACAAGATATGATGTTCAGGCGCGTCCCTCGTGTCAAGAAGCAGACTCCTCCTCCCTCGAACGATTCCGACGCTCCCGTCCCTCCATCCTTATCCAAGAAAGTCCCGCGTTCCAAGGGCTACAAAAACACACCCCGCCATCACAACAGTCTGGCCGGTATCTTGGGTAACTCCCCCGCCGCGCAGGAGTTCATGACTCGCVCCCTACTTGATCGCGGAATGATCCTCGAGCAGGAACTCAAAAACTCGAACGCTCGCAAATGAGCCACCCTCATTTATTGTCTCAAGAACTATCTGCTCTACCTACTTGCTACTTCGTTCCTACGTATTCCACACGAACAAGTGAACTTGTCCGGGAGGGCATATGTGACGCTCGCYGATACTTACATTACCATATTAGGTACTCTACCCTACCTCGTTCTTTGCGGCTGTTTGGACACTCTCTGCTTCGTATAAGTACTCTGCGTGTACGTAGATACTGGGCAGAGTCCCCTTGAATATTACGGTTTACAACTATCAATCTTCGAGGACCGACTCTTCCCCTCTCATCTCATTCTTGTTCCGTGTCCCGCTACCGTGGTTAATTCCCGCTAGCGTTACAAGAGGCATCGTGAAGCAGAGGTGAGAGCATTCACCGCGTCTCTTCATCGTGAAGTACTCCAAAATGTGAACGCAATTTTCTGATTCAGAGGGGAACGTAAGGCGTTTGAGGGCCTCTTCCTCCCAGAGAAGCCTGCGCTCATGCAGTTCGGTCGAGTAGCTGCTCAGGACCTTAACGGCCACGTATTTGTTAAGTCTAATTTTCGAGTCAAGATAACGCGCAAACGGAGGAATTTGCTCCTGACTCACACGCTGTTCCACGCAAGCCAGGTGCTAGAGTATGCTCCCGCATTGAGCATACGTGCGATCGTGTATCGTTGGTCGTATCCAATATGTTCACCAAACTCGAGCCGGGCCAAGCCGTGGTCCTTTTCAGCGGGAAACCCCAACCCTTGTTCTCTTGATGAGAAGCCGCCGATTTGCTTGCCATCGGTATCGCTCTCATGCTGCTTCCATGTGGTTACCACAGTCGCCATAAAGCGAGATGTGCGAGGTTTCATGCGCTGCAATAAGCTTCGTGTTCCATATGAGGTGAGCATGGTGATGGTTCCTTGTGACGGGAGTTATTTCGGATTGGGATCTCGGAGGCACGAAAGATAGGAGTGGAACACGATACTTCGGAAATAGGAGAATGCCTTCAATTCTCAACATTTAGTCGCGTAGCGCATCCCACACAATGATGGATTGGAGCAATCTTGTAATTTTGTTATACATGAGTACTGAGTGGTGTTAGTGGCGCCGACAATGCCGTCCTTGAATGATGATAGTGGAGTAGTCTGAGATTTGTATTGACCTACGCCGCGATTCAGCAAGTTCAATCCACGCCTCGAAGCCACTCGTCCTGAAGGAGGTCCTTGGCAGTAACGCGATCCTCGGGTTTCAGGCATAAACAACGTTGAATGAAGGTCCCAGCAGCGCGACATTCGTCATTTGGCATAAGCTTGTGTTTGGAGATCAGGTCATGGATGGGCTGTATCCCCAGAGGTGGCGCCTTCTTCAGCTGACCTACACATACACGGAGGTTAGGAGACATTCAGATGGAATATAGTAAGTTACACCTACAATCGGGGTTGAAGTACTCGCCCGCTAGCGGACAGACATTAAGTTGAGTCGAGTGAAATACCTCGCACGCAAAGATCATCATTTGATACAACAAATTCTCGTTCTCCGTTAAGTCAAATACCTCGAGGGTTCTATACCGAAATAGAACTTCGTTGGTGATGAGCTCGTAAGCCTAAGGTAAGGTTTAGCATGTTGCATTGGACAATGAGATGGCAGCTACCAGACAACCGAACGACCATATGTCGGCTGGTGTGTCCCATTCCCCGCCGAGGAGGACTTCCGGTGCTCTTAGAAGGATGGGGGTAATGCTACAATTGGCGTGGTGTTTAGAAGGGAGGGCTCAACTTGGGATCAGTCTCATGACAACATGGAGGGCGTGGGGAGCTCACCACAGCCAAAATCTGCAAGGATATAGGTGGCGCGCAGCGCATCCTCCTCAGAGGGTAGTTTCATCGGCTGGGATACCGCAGATCGGAGCACGCCGTCACTTGAAAGCTCTGGAGGATTTCTCCGCGGCGGGTCTTCCTGGATCCATGTCTCGATATCGCCGGTCGTGGCAGGCGTTGTAAATAAGACATTGTCGAATTTGAGATCCGTATGGACGATCTCACGTTCGTGTGCGAACGCGATTCCACGGAGAAGGTGTAGGAGGATACGTTTAACTAACGGAAGAGGGAGAGGGGAGGTTCGAGACTGAATGAGAGATCTGACGTCGCCGCCGTAGAGAGGCATCGTGAAGCAGAGGTGAGAACCTGCTGAGCCGCGTCCTTTCATCGTGAAATATTCCAATATGTGAACACAATTCTCTGATTCCGACGGGAATGTGAGCCGTTTGAGCGCCTCTTCCTCCCATGCCATCTTGCGCTCGTGCAAGTCTGTTGCGTGGCCGGTCAGTACCTTGACAGCCACATATTTGCTGAGTCTATTACGTGTTTCAATATGCGTGAAAGTAGAGGAATTGTTTGGGTATAGCTCACATTTCGTTCCACGCAAGCCAAGTGCTAGAGTTCTTCCCCCAACCTAGCTTGCGAGCGATCGTGTATCGTTGGTCACGCCCAATCTTTTCGCCAAACTCAAGTTGCGCCCAGCCGTAACCCTTCTCAGCGGGTAAGCCTATCCCTTCTGATTGAAAGGAGAGGTCGACGACCTCCTTGCCGTCAGCGTCAACTGAGAAATGCTGGTTCGTCGTGGGCTCAGACTCGTTTGGGGTTATGGTAGTTGCTGACATGTAGCGAAACGCGTGGTGTCGAAAGGGTCGGAGGGGTCTTGATGTAAGGGTGCCAAGTATAGTGAGCAAGCGCATGAATGCTGGCGTTCGGGAGAATAACTAGTAGTAGTTACTAAACGTTATACTGAGCACTCAAGTTCACGTGTGCGTGAGTTGTGGCGTGTGGCGCATGTGGCGTTCAAATGATGCGCCCACAGAACTGATACATTACCATTTCCGACGTAGGTACCTTATATTATTTGCATGATTCAATATGTCTGTGTCGCGTCGTGTCTCATTTCCTACGTCCAGATTTTCGCATCTTGACACGTAATATCTCTATGTGGAGTCGATTCAGACAATAATGCCAATATTGAGGCGGTCAGACCAGATGTAGATCTGTAGGACGCCCCAGATGCTGGATGCGCTTGGGCAATCCGCCGTGAGCTTCAGCGCGTGAAACTGCCCTCGAACCGCATGTTTCATTGACGAATGGCAAAGATTTATCGTGCTTTTAAGACAAGTCACTGTGGGTAAACTTCCGAGTCATGGCTCGTCAGCTAAGATCGCGCTGCTAAATAAGGTCCGTGAGCCATGTTTTACTATGTGTGTTTCGCGTCACGGACCTCCTTGATATAAAGCTCTTGCTCGAAATCACGCACGCCACCTTCGACTACACCAGAATCTGCGGGGCCGACAAGGGTGGAGCGGTCAAGGCAGAAATCCGGTATGTGTGTTTCCCACTTACCAAACAAATAAAGCATTGACCGAAAGTCATCCAGCGGTGGATTCCACGAGAGCTCTGGGATAGACTCGTTCAGGCACCTAACAGTGCACCTCTTCGACGCTAATGGTAATAGAATGCACTTTTACCGTAAATCGGACAAGTCGTTTTGGGAGGTTATTCATATCCCTGAGAACACGAAGGCTAATAGCGCGATTTGGAGAATCAAAGATGACTACACAGTCATATCAAAGGCTGAGTTTGATCAGTAAGTCGCTTCTCGTGTAGGCCCAATAATCGCTCACTAGGCATCCTTAGGGGGAAATTGAAGGCATAAGAAGCGGTTTCGCCTGATAGGACCACATCTTCTCCGTTACGAATGATTGTACAATTTTTATAATATCCGCTGTATCAGTATTAGTATAGTTGTAATTGATATTTTAATACTCGCTAGAGTTGGACGCTTCACTTCCTCCTCGCCCGTCGGCGCAATAGTGTAGTGTTCCGCCTTTCGCCAGCAAGGCCGCGCGAAAACGGGAAACGCGTAAGTCGCATCCAGGAAGGGAACCACCGAGATGATTTCGTAGAGGATGACTGCGGCGGCTCTTTTCAAATTTCATGCAGGATGAAATGATCGCCGTGGAGCTATTGACAGGAGCGATAAGATGAAACAGCAGAGCTCAATGAGAGTGACGTTGCAGAGTTGGTTGATATGCTCACGAAGGTGGTGTACATCGGCCCACATCCCCTCCTGAAGAGTAAAGCTTGAAGAGCGGTGATTGTATTTGCTAGGTGTGCAAGTGGCGAAAGTGGTCGTGTTGTTCCCACCTGGCAACGGATTGGACAGTAGTGGTGTTCCGGTATCGAGAGCTGCTTCAAACGAGCAAGTTTACTGTGCCTTGAAGCCACATATCCTCAGGTATTCCCTAACCGTGGCACAGTCTACGAGTTTCAGGCGTAGGCACCGTTGAACGAAGGGGCGAAAGGTCATTGACCGTCTGACAATGACCGGCACCCGGCGATGAGTTTGGTAATGGCAGACGTACAACCGTTGGCTCCTTTGCTTTACCCAGTCAAAGTCGGCAGTTGCCATATACTCCAGACGAGGAAACTACACTGACGACTAGTCGCTGGGGAGCAGGCTTGCACTGAGCCGAGTCGGTTCGGATTCATTGCGCGCGTGAAATGTAACTCGAGAAGTCAGGTTCTCGGTCTTCGTCAAGTCAGATACTTTGAGAGTTCTATACTATAATGAATGAGTTTAGAGATCGAGTCCTAACGATAAGACATGGATTACCAACAACCATATATCTCTATAGCCCGGTGTATCCCATTCTCTGCCGAGAACAACTTCCAGTGCTCTAAAAAGGACATATCTGATAGTACAACCCTCTTATACCATCTTGCGCTCTTGTAGGTCTGTCGCACGGCTAGTCCGTACCCTGGTAGCCACGTATAGTTATGTCTACCCCTTAGGTTAATAAATGAATAGGTAGAGAAATCCTACTTACACTCTTCCCCACACAAGCCAAGTGCTGGGGTTCTTCCCCCGATCTAGCTGGCGAGCGATCGCTGTCGTTCGTCACGTCCGAACTTTTTGCCAAACTCGAGTTGCGCCCAGCCGTAACCCTTCTCAGCATGCAAGCCTATTCCTTCCGATTGAAAACTATAGGTCGTCCCTGCCGTTAGCGCCAAGTGAGAAGTGCTGACCCGTCGTGACGGTGAGCTCATCAAGTTCTACTGCAGGGGCCGTGGTCGACATGGAGCGAAATACAAGCGCCCGAAGGGATTGAGAGATAAGGCGTGACCTAAGAGCAAACGCAGGCCTCACGACAAAACTGGATATGCACAGCGCACCATTTCGCACAGGCGATCTGAATTCTCACCGTATGCTTTACGCCCACAAGCGCCCACAGGAATCCATTCTCCTCTATCGCGTCGCACCGACGAACACCGACGGTCAACCCAGTGATTCCTCCGTCATGTACATTAGAGTAGACCTGAAATAATGCTCCCTTAGCGGCTGGGTGAAGCTCAGACCACTCCTTGAAGCCACTTATCCTGAAGAAGATCTTTGGCCGTGACTCGTTCCTCTGGATTCAGGCACAAGCAGCGGCGAAGAAAGTCCGACATAGGCGTGAGTTCATCGGCAGGTACCAGATTATGTTGGCCAATGTTGGACTCCGCCGAGAAGTAGAAGATCTTTGGCTCCTTCTTCAGGCAACCTAAGGCACAGTCGTCAATCGAGTGCAGCTCTTTCGACGGGAACTATCCTCACAATTTTCCGGTTGAAAGTATTCGATTGCCAAGGGCCATACGCTGAGCTGCTTGGCTCGAAAAACCTCGCCGGTCTTCAACATCATTTGGTACAGAAGGTTCGCCATCTCGGAGAAGTCGTAGACTTGATTGCGTTTGTAGCGAAAGAACGGCTCGACAGTGACTATCTCATATACCTGCAGCGTCGGTTAGAAGAGGCATCGTACGCTCGTAGGCGACGCACCAAACAGCCGAACGTCCAGATGTCGGCCGGCGTGTCCCATTCGCCGCCAAGGAGTGCTTCGGGTGGTCGTAGCAACAGCGACGTGATTTGGTGATCATTGTGTAGCTTGGAAGGTTGAGCTAAATGTAGGTTGAGATTTCTGACGACAGAAAAAAAGTGCTAGCTGACCGCAACCAAAGTCAGAAAGAACATAAGTAGCTTGTAACGCTTCTTGTTCCGAGGGGGCTGTCATCGGTTGAGATACTGCGGATTGTAACACGCCATCTGGAGACATTTCGGGCGGATTTCTACGAGGCGGATCGTTTTGCATCCATTTCTCGATATCCTCGTTTGTAGCGGACGTTGTGAACAGGATGTTGTCGAGCTTGATATCGGTGTGGACTATTCTCCGCTCATGCGCAAAGGCGATCCCGCGGAGGAGGTGAAGAATGATGCGCTTCGCTAGAGGGAGCGCAAACGGAGAGTTACGGGATTTAAGAAGAGCACTAGCGTCGCCACCGTAGAAAGGCATCACGAAGCAGAGGTGGGAACCCGCAGAGCCGCGACCTAGCAGCGTGAATTCGTCTAGAAGTTCCACGCATTGTTATGATTGCGGGATGTATGAGAGGAGTCTGAGAGCGTCTGCTTCCCATGTGACACCTCGCTCATATATTTCGGTGGCATAACCCATCAAGGCCTTGATCGCGACATATTTATTGAATCTAGTCAATCATGAGGCGAGTACACAAAGAAAGGGTACCAGCAACGACATACGCTTTATCCCGAGCCAGCCAAGTGCTCGAATGCATCCCCACCCTAACTTGCGCACGATAGTGTAACGTTGGTCGCCTTCAATCGCCTCCCCAAATTCCAGTTGTGCCCAGCCATGTCCTTTGTCGGCTGGCATTCCAAGTGCTTCTGATTTAAAGGAGAAGTCCATAACCTGTTCGCCATTCGCGCCAACCGAGAAATGTCGGTTTGGTGAGGCTGACGCGCTTGCCATACATCGAAAGGCGTGGGTCCGAAAGGATACCGCTGGCGCGCTGTCCAAACAGCCTCAATCAACCTCGGGATATAAAGGACTAGCGAATGACCGGTATGCCTATCCCCTTGTATTCTATCGCGGGCGATGAAGAAGAACATTGTAAAGACGACCTCGCATAACAACCGTGAGGGGGAACGGAAGGGAAAGCGAGGAAACGGTACAGTAAGGACAGTTGTTGAAGGGGAAGATCATCTTTGGCTGGTTGATCTATGGGGCGTGTGGAAGGGTCATGAATCGAGAATCGGGCAGGATCAGAGATAACGTACCTAAGCACAGACCCCGGTGTCTTCGTAACTATCTTCTTCCTATGATCCCTGGAGCCCTCCACGACGGCCGCAGACCAGTAGGATGAACGTCGTGCTTCTGGCCCTCATGGCCCCTTCTTCCATGTACAGCGCACCAGAAAAGGCGGCGTAACAAGGTGATACCTACCGATTTGGATATCGTCCTCTTCCTTGTGAACTTGGGACATATATCGAGTTTCGGCCTGGATGGTTTTTGTGCTTCGAGGGGGCGAGACGGGCGAGAGGGACAAGAGAAGAAGAAAATGTACCAGCCGTAGCACTTTAGAATGGAATTCTCGGAATGAATTCAGACTCGGGCGCTGGGCTAATTGAGGCTCCGCCAATACTTGTCAGCACAACGACACTGGACACCCCCGACGACAGCACAGGATGTCTGAAGTCGCCACTCTTCTCCACAGGAGACCTTGAAATCGATACCAAATTGCCTTCCCTTACTCCCAACTTCTTGGTCCTGTTACCGTTCGTAAGTCGCGGGGAAGACGCACGGTGACTTCAGGCCGTGGTCGCGAACTGACTACCTTCACACTTATTGTTAAAGGTTCGGCGTACAAGGTACTCGTACCCCCTTTTTTCTGGCCGCCTCAAAATTTCTGTGCTACGTCCCGCATCCAAGACCACGAGCAGGGATACAAGTACAAACCATACTGTAATACTCTTTCTGATTTGGTGTCTAATTTGCTATTAATCACACTTGAAGGTGCCTTCGATAACGTAGTTACAGATGCAAGACTCGCACCAGCCGAACGCCTTATTTCTTACCTAGTTGTCGAGGACCCGACGCCGGAATACCACCACGAATGTAGTATTCCGTCACGAAGTACCATTTACGCCGCTGCATCTCCGTTTGCACAGGAGTTTTGTCTACCTTGCATGAAGCAGGTACAGGGTCGGAGGCTCGAGGCCACGAGATGCGTGTATGAGCATGCCTCAACATGGTTCCTGCGCCAGAGGTGCCCTGTGTTTTCAGCCCGTACCCTCGATGCGAGGACCACGATATCTCACACAACACAGTCTCCCAGCCTTTCATAGAATGTCACCGATGTCAGATCACTTCCCCCTTAGCTTGTCTGGCATACCCTCATACGATCTCTAGTCGAACAGATACATTTAGCCACCGCTTCTCTTACGAGGACGGCCACAGTGCTACACAGCTAAGGCAAATGGACGTCGCAGGAGGCTGCATTCCATTTCTAAGGAAACCGCATGCTTGCCTATCTTACCATCCGCACTTCCCGAGACGCACTTACCGTGCCGATGCTACAGTCTCAGCCCCACCTACGGTCTTTTATACGCCGACTTGCAATGAGATCTCACCTGTACAGCTGACGCCCGCACCCACAGCCGGGACGCGCCGCCGTCACCTCAACCAGTGGTGGCAACTCTCGCGCTAACACCCAGAGTTTGCGGTCATCCTTTTTTAGGACCCCGGTTTGTCATAGATAACCAACCCTCGGCAGACTTTTGTGGGATGCTCTACTTTTGGCTTTTCGAGGGGAGGTCATGCTTTGGCGTCTTGTGTTCCAGCTTCTGGTGCTTGTAACATCCCTTTAGTACGTATCTCTCACCCCACTATTAGTCTGTCGCTAAGCATCCATTAGTCGGCCTCGTATTATCTCTTCTTCGGCCTCCTTGTGTACGTATCTCTTTCCATCTCACTCCGCACATTCGATTCTGATTCTAGTGGGCTTCGTTCCAGCAGCAGTCATATGGTCCCCTTCTTCTTTCTTACATCCTACATTCTCACTTCGCATGTTATTTATACCAACCTCTCGGCTTCCGCCGTTAAACGTTTCCGTGAAGCCTTTCGCGGGAGATCCCTGGACCCTTGACCTGAATGCTTGAGAGCTCTCGGCAACGCGTCGATGCATCATCTATTGAATACACTCATGATCCCGCATCGCGTATAGATAGAATGCTCTATGATATGATCAACGGTCCGATATGACGCCAAACGTCAACTTTGCATATTGGGTTGGATGCACGGGCGGAAAGGCGAGGTCTCGGTCCGTGAGTTCTTTCATTATGCAGTCTTGCTGTGATGCATCCTTCCTTTCATCTTGTGTTGCACATCTATTCCGAGCAACAGACCTAATCCCTTTAAGTGGCTGAGACCAGCTGAGACCGGGGTTCAGGGCCACCTGTGACCTATCTCCTCACTCCAATAAGTCGATAGGATACCTTATAATTAGCGGCAAGAGCACCAACTTCAGGGGATATTCCGCGAGAGGATGGCAAAAATAGAATGCTATTCGATTGCTATCGGAGTTGCGCCAACTTGATATCTCAATCATATCGTTCCAATGCTTTCCTTGATAGCTGTCGAATCATTTGCTGCAAAGCTTCTCGTACCATACCGCCTCCATCACTGACTAGACCCCCTTCGCCTTGATGCATCTGCCCGTCGGATCGCTAATGCTTGCTTCAAAAAGAACGTCTCAGAGCCAGTTCCACCTCAGTATCGCACTTGTCGTTCAGGTATTCGAACATTCCCAGCGATCTATCTCAGTACGGCAGATCACGATCACAATCAGACATAACATAACTCCATGCATGTCGCTTAGGCGATGGCGCTGACACACAGAACCTCAGGCGCAATATTCGTCGAAGTTCCCGCGGATTTAAAAGGGCTTCCACGCATGGCATCACGGCACATTGCACGCACCCACACTGCCTCCCTTCTTTCCTTCCTTTAATCTCAAGTTCCTTCCTTGATGCACCCCTTCTCTAGAAAGCCTCATTCGAGCGTGTGTCCACCGATCGACGTGCCAGTGAGACCCTTCAAGGAAGTAGCACCCCTGAACGATACAGTGGTACGCATAGAGAAACTCCGAGCTGAACCATATGTAGGCTCTCAGTACCGTGGATGCGACTGGGAAGGAGGGGGATTCAGCGAGGAAGGCGGGGACAGGAGACAGGACAGGGGGGAGGATGTACTGGAAAAGATACAACCATTCCACGGTATGTGCCTTCGGAGTCAAATATTCATCCACAACCCTGACGAAGTCGACGTTAGGACAAGTATTAGCATGCTATAAGGTTCAAATGTCACTATAAGTTTCCGCTCCAGTTTCACTATGCCCGTAAAGCTTTGAAACCGAGACACACGCACAAGGTCTGTTTAAGAAGGGAACGCAAACATATGGTGTTAGCGGGGCGATGTTTCGTAGAGTTGCGGCCGATATCCTAGAGTCCTTGGCATGATGGCAGCGATTGGACATTTGCCATGTTCATCTCCATAGGATTCTTTAGTCGAGCCGAGCAGACCTTTGGCGAAAAGTCTAAAAAGGCTCCGAAAAACTCTCAAGCTCTCCAACTATTTCCTGAGCTCTCTCTTCCCTTCCATCGTGCTTTCTCGTTGGCAACAATACCTAATGTTCCTCATGATAAGAAGGCAGTTTTAACAGTATTTTCCCAGTCATCAGTCGGCAAGAATGGCCCCAGCACCAACTAGTAGATATGAGCTCACGGTACCCAAGTTCTATGCAAGCATTTTGAGTGTACTTTTAGATCGAAGAATATTGATAATGGGCGAGGCACGCGCGTTGCAACTGGTGAGAAACGATGAGACATCTTCCAGGATCTCGGCTGCGTGAATGACATCGAGTCCCAACTGTCTGGGCAATCGACTTTCGTTGTCCGCAATGTGTAAGTACTTGAAGATTCAGCGAGATATGTAATACGAAGGTATACTCCTCCGAGGTGGACGCGGTGAAGGAACGCGGATGATCATCTTCGAAGGGCGGAAGGAAGCGCCGGACCGCGTACATGTGGGCAGGGCGAAAAGACCAATACTGCCAGCGGTAGGTCCTAAGTCTTTGTCAAACGTCAATATGTAGTACAAGTGAAACTGGTGTGTAGATAGGTAAGACAATGATCCGGAAGGGCGAGATAGGAATGTGGTGTACTTTTGCTTGATTTGAAAATTGAGATAGTGCGTGGGGTTGTAAGTAGCCGAAAGGATAACCTGGGCGATTGGTTTGTTCGTAGCATGTATCATAAAGACGTACGTACGTGTATTATTCTACGAGGAATAATAGGTGGGGCGTTCGAGATGGGGCATATCTATATCATGAGTCCAAGTGGAGGAAGCGGGGCGCAGAAGTAAAAGGGGACAACGTAGGCAAGGATGAATATACAAATAGGGCAGTGGGGAAGATGCGCGAAAGAGGTAGAAAGCACACACGATGATGATCACGACGCAAGGTTTTCAAATCAATCCCGGCAAAAACCACCACGGCACGTTCGCAGCGTACTCCTCCCATTCTGTCTGGAACAGCTTCTTCATTTGTTTATCCTCCGCATCGGCACGGCTGATGCCGACTGCGAGAGTCCAGATCCACCATGCAGCCCAGACGACGATGGCACTTCCTGGTGCGTAAAGGGGGCCGCATTCGGTCAGCCAGCTGCCTCGAGAGAGGTGGGAGCAGGCGAGGCCGGCAACGAGTAGCATGGAACCGGTGTAGGCTGGGTGACGTACATGGGCGTAGAATCGGGTTGTGACGAGACGGTGTTGGGGAAGGACCGTAAGATCGAAAGTGAAGAGTTCGCCAAGTGCTTTGAAACAATCGAGCCGAACATAGGTACCCAGCACGGAAGCCATTACACCGATGACGAAAAGGGGAGTGACCTTGAGGTTGCACTGCGAAGGACAGACGAGGGAGTTTATGAAGGAGGTGGGCGACGACACAGGGAGCAGCGTTCCCAGATAGAATAACACCTCGAATGTGGTGCATATCCATATAATTGCCTGGTGCACCTTCATCTTTGATGTTAAAAGGGAGACAACATGTTCGAAAAGGCAAACGTACCTTGAAAATTAATGGCGCTATCTGCAAAATATACAGCTCATCGGTATGGTATCTGGCTTTCGGTGGTGTGGGGTTCGGAGGCGTGCATGCCCACTGGTTAGAAACAGCCTGAATGAGGACGAGGACTACACGGGCGAGGGACATGGTAGTGGATGTGAATATGGAGGTGGGTAAGGGACGCGGAGGACTTATATATCAATGAAAGGTGAATCTGCAGATGGCATGGACGTACCGTTGGATCTATGCAAAAAGAGCACGTGCTACCGAATGGTACATAAGTAGGTTCCCTCTTGTACGTGTTTGTAGGCTAAGCCTCGAAGTGAAGCCCGAATCAGGGCTCTAGATAGCTGTCGTGGGAATGCAGAGGTAATCTTGGATGGTGAGAGAACCCGCGGAGATGGCACCCCCTAAGCTGTCGCTGCCGATATGCATGCACCCCAATCAGAAAACCAAGAATGCCAGCTCCAGTCGCTCACCGGCCGAGTAAAAAGTGTGGGTTTCAAGGACCACCCGACCTGAACCGCAAAGAAAAGGTGGGTCATCGTGCGTCCCGCTCCCATCGATTAGCCCAGAGACAGGCGCAGACAAGGGGGCCGTCATACCTACATGGATAAAGCGAGGCTACTCCGTCGCCTTGATTATTGATATGCTTTTGCCTTTTGATATTACCTTTCACCTAACTGTCTGCCGAGGGCTTTTGCGACTAGGGCACACTCCGGATTCCGCCCACTAGGCGACTGCATTTCATCTGGATGAGTCAACCCTACAATACAGGGGGCAAGCCTGACGTCTTTCACCGCACAAATAGGCTCGCCGTGACTTCCTTCCAAGCGGGGGAAGCCCGATGGAAGCCATGGAATGCTTCATATAGTCAGCTCGCAATCAGCTGGATGCTGATGTACCATGGTACAAACGAAAGGTGCTCAACGACGCGGAGGAAGGATCAACCTACGTTCACACCGCGAGCTTTGGAGACGCAGGCATCAAGGAGAAGCTTTGGGAACACCGAGGAACGTACCTCATCAATGGTCATCCTTCTGCCTTCTGCCTTCTGGACTTCGGCTAAGAGAAGGTCATATCCGCAGTGGCTTCAAGAACGGTGGTAAAGAACCCCGTTATTACGCTCATCGAACCGCGTGAATCCCGTCCGAGAGTTCTCTACACAGAGGGGGAATGTCTAGAAATGAGGACGTCCATCAGTAGATGGTTGCCGATGATCGACCGTGTACTTACCGTTGTCATTGGCGATACAGTTCTATATCTAGCACATAACGTCAATACTTATTGTACAAATCATGATGGAAAGTCCTGGCGTAAACTACAATTGACAGAACAGAAACAGAACAGAAAGCGGCGAAGATTGCAAATCACAGATATCTAACAGCATATGGTTGAACCCAATCTCAAATGTGCGAATGCGAAATGTGGCGCGAAAGGCGTGGTGAAAAAGAGATACAGTCAGTGTAACTCATCAGGAGAGATCGAAGCCCGCGTTGGAGGTGATGGACTTCAGGAGTTTCTCTCGAAGCACGGCTTCATTTTGATACAATGGTAGCTATGAAAACGACATGACATTAGACATAAAAAACCAGCCGAAGTGGAAAGCAGGGCGCACCTTCAGAAGATTGACGCATGTACTCGCAGTTGGAAGGCGTGTCTGATCTGAACCAGCGTCCCGAATAGAGAAATTCGGACGCAATTCCTTGAAACCGCTATATATTCCATTCACGTTCAAGCCAGGTGAACGATCAAAAAGTCAGGTACTTCATAGCAAAGCGGATCGGAACGCCGCTTACAGCAGGGGTGGACGACTACAGCTTGATACAAATCTCAATAGCGCTCGTCGCTGCTCGTGATCAAACGACTCCACCACCTACACGTGTACGTTAGTAAAGCGCTTGAGGGAACAGCCTAAAAGAATAATTGACATACGTTCCAAAACGCCATGATAGTAGGATGCTTTTCATCGTACAAGCCGCCATACACGGTGTGAGCACGCAGGTCCTCTATATCAATGGCAGAGTTAACGCCTCCGAGGAGAATTTGAAACTCTTGCTGGTTGAACATGCTGCAAAAGCCCGAAGGAACGAGGTTAGTTAAAAGTTTGCCAAAACAGCATGATTCACGAAGACGCATGAAAGCTCAACGCGCACGACTTACCGAAGCCATTTAGGGTCTATCATATCCGAAAGGCCTTCAAAAAATGCCTCGCTCTGGAGCTTGATCTGCTTGCTGAGGCGGTAATGAGAAATTAGGTATATGTATTGGAGGCGGTTCTCCCTCGTCACAGGCGTGTTGCTTCCATTTGGTATCAGATCGATTGATTTAGTTGTGCCAAATTCTATAGGGAATGAATTAGTGACAGCCGACGTGGGACGCGGGCGGGAGAGGTACACACCCTCAATGGCGACCGTGAAGTTCAGCGATAGATCCTCTGGATTCCCCTCGTAATGTTTGAGGAACGTCAACCCGTTGTAGAGATCTGGGTCCAGAGATGCCAGATCGTCGAGATAGCTCTGCTTTCCGAGCCACTAATTGCACAAACGTAACATCGATCGTCAACACTCCGCACGCATCCCATTTACTCCACCACGAAGGGGTGCATACCTTGGCTAGGAAGAACCCCGCAAAGCCAACATCCACGAGTATACCCTGGTACAGCGCCTTGCCCAATATCCGTCCTACAAATCGATACCAGTTGAGACTATGGGCTAATAGCATGCACGGTAAACATTAGACTTCGAACGTTCTTTTTGAAACCGCCACTTACGTTCGGTAGCGTAAGCGTGGGGATTTGGATACAACTCGTTCTTTTTAGTCGCTAGCCACAACCCACGATCCGTATCGAAAACTTCTTTACAAAGGCTCGTGAAGAACTCTTTGAACACTCCACCCCCGTCGATTCCAGCCCTGTATACACACAATAGCACGGTCAGCTCGCGCGAGTAAAGGTAGGGGAAAGACGGCGGGGATTAGCAATAGATTCCTCGGGGACTTACTCTTCCTGGCCGAACTGATCTACGAAGGTAATCTCTATCGGGCCCTTCAGATCCACAGCGGCCAATTTGTCAAATCCGTCCTGCGCGACGCTCGAACGGCGAATATGCACCCTCGTCCGATGACTCATTCCCTGGAAAGAATACCTATCAGGCGTCCCCCGCGCAATCGCGTCGTTCAGAATGAATCTACGGAAGATAGACACCCGGATGGGGAAGGGGATTGCGAAGGGGATGTTGTTGAGGATCCCCAGCCGTGGCGAGAGATATGCGAGCTGGCGTGCAGAGAGACTATGCGTCGGACGAACCCTCGTCCCAGATACCACGACTTCGGCATTACTTTCCGACGTGAGCTCCTTCTCCTCAAATATCGCTGCTTCCACGAAGGACTGCACGTCGAAATTCGAGGTCACCAACCAGTGGTCCTGGGGAGTAAACGGTTTGCGGGAACTGCACGCGCGAACAAAGGTCAGCAGCAATAACATGTAAACAAATTATGGTAGTTACTCTCGTGCATGAATAGCGACCAAGCACTTCGTTATCACGTCTCTGACGCCCTCCCAGTTCAACCGGATGCCAGCACGGGCCAGGACAGGGCCGCTGGACAATTCACCAGGCGTGCGCCAGTATAGCGTAAATGCAATATTCATCAGCTGCCTGCTAAAAGTCGTTAGATCATCTAGCGAGAGGGGATTGCGTTCGATAGAGCGTTCTGTCGATGAAGGCACGGCAGTCGAAAAAAACTCGTCGTCACCCATCGTAGTCAGCGCCTGGTTGTACAGATATGTCAGGAACAGTAAGTATGTCCACGAAGGGGCGCTCGCCGTGTCTGAGGCAAGTTGTCATTAGCAACATAGGCAGCGAGAACACAGGCACTATTACCTGCGAGCGTATTCATCTCCGTATCTTTCCCAAGTGCCGAACTCCTCACATAAACTCGATATATCTCCCGCACCAGCCCTCCGCCGTTGTTAACTTGCACCGCGCGTAGCACATCGTCTTTACGTGCCGGAGATATAGTAGCGAGTGATAGCAGGAACTTGACCAGTGATGCGCGCGACTGCAATGCCGACGTCAAGGATTGGATGTGCGCAGTAGAAAATAGCACATCGAGGCGTTTGGTCGTACGAGGATCCAGCGGCGGGAGGATCACGACGTCGCCTTCTGCGTGCACCTCCATATCAGAGTCGTACTCCTCGACCCCGGGGTGCCGTGCGTCCAGAGCATTGATGGGAAGCGCGTTGAGCAGCGCAGTGACCAGCCCAACATACGCCTCCAGCGCCGCCTTCGGGAGCTTCGAGTAGCGCGGGGATGTGAACGTGACCAGGTTCGCAACGAGGTGCACCCCGTCTTCGTGCGCTACCTGCGGTACCCGGTCTTCGACCAGGTTCAGAGTGGAGAACGGCAAGTGGCCCGCGAGATGGGTGAGTGATGCAATGGGGATCCGGTTCGGAAGCAGTGGGATGACGAGGATCCGCGACAGAAGGGCTTCGAGTGCGAATGAGTAAGCGGGATCGCAGGTGGCCAGGATGGAAAAGGGTTGCGTAGCGAGCACGACTAGAGATGGGAGAGACTGAGATGTCTTGGCCTCGGGTATCGGCTAGTAAAGTGGGTCGGTCAGTACGGCTACGTCGTGGGATCGAGTAGCACTCACGATGGCAAATATTGCCTGCGAAATTAAGGAATAATAACCGTGATCTAGAGTGTATCGCGTTATGGCCGTGCACGCGTCTATGGCTTCGCTGCCGAGGGTAGGGCGATACCAGCTCGGGGAGAAGATGGAGGTCAGGACTCGGAGATGCACAACTGAGCGATCGAGTCTGCGCGGTTCACAGTAAGAGCCACGGATGACCGACAAGCTATCGAGCTACGCACCGAGGTGAATTTGCGACCGATTTGAGAAGTAGTAGCGTTATCTGCCGCATCAGGATCAGCCAGCTCGTTTGATGAGGTGCCGGCGCAGATCGAAATGCAAGGCCTCCGTCTGAGAGCTGGTCAGGTTGATATGGGATACAGAACGTGGTGGCACGCACCCTGACTGACTGCAGTCGACCAGGACTCCAGCGCTGTCTCATCGCGGGTCAAAGCCAAGCACCGCAAGCCCGTGATCGAGAACATGTCCTGGGCGAAAAGCTCCTGCATCCTCGCCCCCACGAGCCTGGCTTCCCTCTGACCGCGCCACCATGCTTGAATACGAGTCGCCTGCTCTTGCTTTCGACGAAGCGCTTCACGTTCTAATCTTCGAGCTTTGGCTTGATCCAGGATAATGGAATGGCTCTGTGCGCTCGATGCGCCGCCCAGATTGATCTTTCTGCGTCGTTCATCGGCGAACATGGTGGAAGGAGGGCAAGCAGTCGAAATCGAGTATACGAATGCGTAATACGGCGACCAGTTCGCACGATCACAATCGATTTCCGCTTTTAGACCCTCCTGTTCCCCCTGACGGCAGGGGAAGGGTTACGGCTGCGAAAGTGCCGCTGTGATAGAGTGTGTGGGCATTGGTGACATGGGAGACGCTTGAGTTATAGGCACATGTTACACCTTTAAGAACTCGACCTAAGATGCATCGTTGATTGCCCCATTTTTCGAAGATGTACACTGCAAGATGTCGACCCAACGATACGTCTTGTTACGAGCGAAAGCTTGGCTTGCGTACCTTGGCTTCTTCGATGCAAGTACCTCGGGCGACCGTATCCGTTCAATCCAAGGGGCGACTCTAGACAAGGAATCGAGCGTCAGTCGAACAGTTTAATTTGGCCCGATACCGATATCTGGCTTGTTTTGTTTGATGCCTGAATGTACTTTGCGGTTTGCACAACGCGCGAAGTCCTCGACGTCTCCGTTGTTAGTTTCCCTTAATGCCCTCTTGGCCACTTTAAAGAGTTACGGGATAGATCGTACCGCGTGACCTCAGCACGGTTGAGCGGTGTCGCGAGGACGAGGTGCCAGAGATAATCGAGTCCTGCTATTGATACTTCGGAGTCTTCGGTGTACAAGTCCAAGTACGGATCGCTGCGTCCTGAGGCGTCCTGGCGGCTCCGAGATCGTGATGAACCCCACGTCTTCCTTTGACGTCTTCCTTTTTGTCTCTCTTGTGATCCTCCAAGCGCCGGACGTTGAGCTATCATATAAACAAGTCCGGAATACTCAGCAACTACTGAAAAGGACGAGTAATCTCTGAATAAAGATTTTTTGGTGTAGCGTTTGTCATTTCCGACAGCCTCAGGTCCGCAACATGGTTGCTCGCCTTTGGCCTGCTTGAGCTCCAGGATGCGGTGCCCCCGGAAAATGACAGAAGGATGACCACGAGGAAATGCGATTACGCACCGAGTGTGCGACTCGATCAAGTCGGTGGGTAGTCTTGACGCGATCTCTTCCTGTGATGACTTACCTCAACACACCTCACTATCTCTACCCACTAAAACTCCGTCTCCCCATATAGTCCCTGAGGGGTTCTCCTCATACTCGTTGACTCCTGTCCATGTCTGGCGAACTAGGCTTCCGCGTATAATTCTCTTCCCGTACTTTCCTTTGGTCAGTTCGATGTCGAGTTCGATCCTTGCCCGGAGAGCCGCATTCCAACAGCCATTTATCTCTGCAACTGAGTAATTAGCGTGGCTCGAGCCTCCATCATACTGACGCGTGCACCGGAGGTATACACAATGGACCTGTAAGTGGGTGGGACGAATCTAACGGATTTGAAGTAAATAGTAAGCCCAAAAACGTAGATCACGACTCACCGCCCTTGCTAACAATATCGAAGTGAACTCGGAACCACAGCGTACCCCGATAAGGTACGAACATATCACTATAGTCTCACGTCCTTTCGGCGTATTCATACCACTTGCGTGGGCATGAGGTGTGGCAGTTCTGATGTGGGCATTTACAAAAGGGTTAGGGCTCGGATAGTATCTGAGAGGCAAACGATAGTGAATGGGGACATACTTGTAAGACAGATACAAATTTATATGTGGAGTTATACGCACCGGGGGTACGGTTTATATGGCAGTATTCGTGCTTCGCGTGCGATGGAGGTTAGAACACGTTTAAAAATGGCCCAAACAATCACCAGACGTACCTTCCCGTGATTACTTCGTACTATCTAGCATCTCCCGTGGTACGATCAATCCCACCTATATCGTTCGCTACTGGGGTCACTGGATGGCGTGAAATACAATGTAATGAAGCCGAGCCTCTCGCCAGTGTGATACCTTGGGTGCATATATGTACCTTCGGGCCCGTCATTTTCCATGATGAAGCCAAAGACGCGCAAAAGACGTGTCCCTTCAAGAATAGCTCATAGTCGTCTAGCGCACGAGTACTTACGCTGTATCATCTATCACATTTCTTGTAAAGGCCACCGCAGCGAACGAGGAAGAGGCTCAGCATGATGGTGGTACAAGAAAAGGGCTATCGGAAAGGGGTGCGTGACAGAGGTACGGTTCGATCATGATCGGTTTGTGACCGTTACGTGTAGGAGAATATTTTCAACTCAATTTGACAATTTCAGCTAAGTTTGCGATCCCAAATGTCCGAAAGTCCCCCAATCAACGACCCGTGTGTATGAACCCGGGGAGAACGCCTCTCTCTCCTTTCCCATTGAGCCTTCCTAGCCGAATTTCGTGTCCCATGTTGTCAAAATGCCAGAACCCGAACCTCTAGCGGGACTCATGCTTGGAAGTTCAAAGGCTCAAGAAGCTCATGTTCGACCCAAATGAGCAGAAATTTAGACCGGAGATTACGTGGGCACCAAAAGAAATCTCTCCGGTACGCAATCGTTTTAGCTCCATTCACACCATCACTTTTGCATACTAGAATCTACTAGTCTTTTGCAGGAGAGTACCACACCTCAAACACCTCTTCAATCCCACGAGCGTGCAAATACCTTCCATCGTCGAAGATCATAATTATCCAGCCTACCGCACCGCCCGAGGATTCGTTAATCGAGCCCACGCACGTAAGACGGTCACCCCACGCCCGGTTCCGATGCTATTCTCCCCTAGCGTAAGGCTCTAGTTCAATACCAGCTGTCTTTAAATCCCCCGGGCCCCATTCGTGCGGTACTAGCAGGTACTTTGGGTAGGGGACGATGATTGAGATCTGACGGCTTTCTCTTCTGCCTCCTCTCTCTATGCCATTCATACTGACACTGCTGTGCATATTCGCACTGAGCGCGTTCATACCTCATGCACTCGCTGCGTCGACGCTCAAGCACAAGGGCAAGAAGTTCCTCCTAATCGTCCTCGGCATCGTCGCTGGTGAGTACTGGGTCCCCGGCGTACTGCATGAATAGGCTTATCGAACGTTTGAATAGGAGCGATAGCTGCTTTGTGCCTGTTATGTGTTTGCTGCTGTCTTTGGTGCAGTAGACGGATGAAGAAATCAGAGGAGGAGAACGAGAATCCTCCACCGCCAACGACAGTACCAGCCAACTGGGCTTAACACTGCCGTACTCATGATAAATATATGTGAGCCACCGTGTTGCATTATATCCATGGCACTACTTACCCCTCGCTCAAACATAGAATACTTAATTTTCATTCACATTTTCGAAATCCAATACATGCGATTATTATACCCGGTATCACAGTTCACTTGTCTGATTTCTATCCGTTTCTCAATATATCGGACAATGGACTTATGCTCCAAATCGCAAACATCCCTTGTATAACGAGTGTCGAGTGGCTATTGTGGGGTTGGGCGATAAGGAAAGACCCAGATCACCAAATCCCCCTACTTTATTCCTCACTCTTGAGCTTGAAGGTCATGAGTTGTACATCAGGCGTACTAGTCACCGGCGTAGTCACCTGGGCTCACCAGCGCTAAAGTCATTTCCTTAATTGTCACTCCCAGGACGCGCATCATCCCCCCACTGTCGTCTCAATTCACCTTCAATCGCACTTACCTACCAGATGACTGCAGGATTCCTGGCCGTTTTGTCTGAGGCTGGGTCCCAGGTCTCCCTGGACGAATTCCACGGTTCGTACTTTCGTATCGAGAACACGAAGCTGTCTACTTCCTCCCCACGTAGATTGGTATAATAATGAACACATCCCTCTTCGGCTCAATAATCTGCCCTCCTTCCTTACTGGTGCGCGATACCGTGCATCGGATGCTCTCACGCCGTCATGGATCGCGCTCTACGACATCGACAGTACATCCACATTCAGCGACGAGTCGTATACGCGTCTTCGATCGAATCGCAGTCCCAGGGAAGCTGATTTGATCAAGCGGCTAGAGTTACTCGACCGTAGAACGCTCGTTGCGTACTTGGATTCGGGGGAGAATTCTGAGAAGACGACGTCGCTGCGATGCAGTAATCCAACACCGACCTTGATCACCCATGGACTTGATTTCGATGTTGCTAGCGGCGATAAGGGTGCAGTGGAGGCATGGTGGAAGGGGCACCTTGGTATCATGGCGACGACGAATGGATGGGTGCGATCACGAGTCTTCGAGTGTATCGACAGCGGGAAGGTGGGGGCACGGATCAACGAGGGTCGGGAAAGTCAGGACGTTCCCCGTTATTTCGTCGTGCACGGTGAGTCCCGAAATCATTTCCTCGAGTTGTCATCATAACCCTCGCATGGTAGAATACACAGGAATAGCGACCTTTATGAATCCTCCATATCCGGGTCTCAAGGTCGTGGAACAACGCGAATGGGAGTTATATCGCGCATATCCTTGCATTGCCCAAGGAAATCTATCCTAAGACTTGACCAAATTAATTGACAAATCCTCCGCTATGCCTACATGCACTCTAGGTAATAGAATCGATCATGATCGAATCGATGGAATGTCAATGAGCGCTTGTGAGTGTCGCCTTCCATTGACTCCTATCGACCGCGACCAGGAGGTCCCGTTCGCGGAGACGAGGGAAGTTCCAATTAGGTAGAAGTCCTGGGTTATTTGTCACCATTCACATTTGTCACCATTCACGCGTGAAGGCGGGTGTTGGTCCGAGGAGAGAAACGGCATCGATCCGCAAACCCATCTTTTCTATGGTCAGTTATTTACATTGCACTGTGGATAGATTGTCCATCATCCACTCAAATTATCGAATTGAATTTTGAGTTAGCCACGGTGGTTCCTTGACGATTTTCTAACTCCGGCTACATTCTTTGGCGCCAAACTTCCTTCTAAGATTAATCAACTTACTCGATCACAAAGTGTTAGGCAAACGCTCGCATTATACAAAACCACACAAATCGAGACGAAGAGTTCAGAAAACATGTACGCGCGTATATACAAAAAGAGGCAGCTTCCTCTCAGCACCCCTATTTTCTTGGTGCTTTCCCGCCCTTCCTCCCTCTCTTCCTAAGTACACAGTGGTCAGTATGGTTGGTATGTCAAGGCTCCATGGAGGATTACTTACGATTCGAACACATCCTGAGTAATTCTACTGTAGTCATCTTCGATTTCCCAAAGTTTCTTATTCGTCTCAATCCTTTCAGGAATATGAAGGCGGTCCCAATATGTATCATCGGACTTGCGATGGAAGTACATTTGGTTGTTGTGTTCGTCCAAGAATTTGACTGTCATGCGACTCCAAGTGTCGACGCCTGTCCCCTCGTGGTATCCGCCGCTGAATGGGTCCATGGGTCAGCTTAATATGCCAGGTTGGTGGACTAAATACCCATACGCGGCTTCTGCAGTAACTGCCCCAGCCTTGTCGGCACCGCAAAAGGCAGAATATTCGGTTAGATCGGTTAAAGCTTGCTGGCGGACTTTCGGTTGCTTCTTGTAGGTGTTTTGGTCCGCCCACCTGGCAGTGGAAATTGGGGCCTCTTGAATGAGCCTCATTGTCAAGGTCTTGAGTACCGCATCGACGCTTCTGAGGGTTATATTGCGCAAGTTATTGAGAAGAAGAGGCATGGTGTTGAGATTGATGTGATGGAGGAGTTATCTGGCTCTGCGTCTGTTGTTGCTGGTACGCAGTCTGCGAGGCAGGAACTTTATAGTAGCCTTTCTGCGCCTCATAAAGACCATTGATATATTGGCCTCACTGTACATGGTGAACCGCTCATGAGGCCACTTGAGTGCCTCTGGCGCGGCGCACAACCGAGCGATTTGACTGTACGCCGTACTTTACAGAAAGTCAATCAGTATCATTACAAGGTATTTGACACTCACGTCTGCAAGGCTCAGTACCGGTCTCTGAGATAGATGCGCGCTTCGCACTTAAGTGACCCTCTGGGTCTCTAGGCAAGGGGCGTCAGGGGATGAACGGGAACGCTCAGGTTATCGCCAGTAGCGGCACGTGCTGGCAATAACCAAGTCAGAATCAACTGCTCTGTGGGGGCTAAGATATCCAGAGCCATACAATCTCTCTGGACTCTACGCATAAGGCACTCGTAAGACCCAACGCCACACTTGCGCCACACTACTAGCACGCGAGGCAAAGTACGCCACACTTTGCTCACGTGATCGCTTTCTGTCAATTAACCTCCACCACCGAAGAGTTAAAATACCGTTGAGAGCTGCACTAATGAGATCCCCCATCCTATTCACAGCACGATTTTGGACAACATCTCTGCGACCTCTGAAAATTCGAGCGATGTCAACGATATCTACCCCAGGGAATCCGGAACCTACGAATCAGCATTTCTCAGTTGATGCAGATGGGAAGGAGGTTGTTGACCTCTCATTCAAATCCGAAGCTCTTGGACTTCCAGCCAAAAAGGGGTATGGCTGGCCCCAACTGGAATTTGGGGAAAGAATTGGGGGTGACCAACGTTATACAATTGCACGCAAGCTAGGTTGGGGGATGCACTCAAGCACTTGGCTCGCCCGAGATAAAGTGTAAGCCCCAAGAATCATTGATTATATCCAAAATCTCATCAATAATATTAAAGACTCAACAAATTCGTCGCCATCAAGGTTCTGACGGGCTACACTACCGAAATATATGAGCGGGGCGTTACATGGGAAGCGGACGCTCTGAGACTTCTCTCATATACACCACAGTCCGAACACTGCGTGGAGCTTCTAGATGAGTTCACGATGCTAGGTCGTGGCTCTGCGGGCTCCCACCTCTGTTTTGTGATGCCTTTCTACGGCGGCGACACTAGGACTCTTCTTAAATCCCGCAGCTCTTCGTTTCCCCTTCCTCTAGCAAAGCGCATCATTCTTCATCTCCTTCGTGGCATCGCCTTTGCGCACGAGCGCAGAATAGTCCACACCGATATCAAACTCGACAACATCCTGTTCACAACGTCCGCTACAAACGAAGACATCGAGAAATGGATAGAAAACGATCCGCCTCGTAGAAATCCGCCCGAAATGTCTCCAGATGGCGTGTTACAATCCGCCGTATCTCAACCGATGACAGCCCCATCGGAACAAGAAGCGTTACAAGCTACTTATGTTCTTTCTGACTTTGGTTGCGGTCAGCTAGCACTTCATTTCTGTCGTCAGAAATCTCAACCTACATTTAGCTCAACCTTCCAAGCTACACAATGATCGCCAAATCACGTCGCTATTGCTACGACCACCCGAAGCGCTCCTTGGCGGCGAATGGGACACGCCGGCCGACATCTGGACTTTCGGCTGTTTGGTGCGTCGCCTACGAGCGTACGATGCCTCTTCTGACCAACGCTGCAGGTATATGAGATAGTCACTGCCGAGCCGTTCTTTCGCTATAAACGCAATCAAGTCTACGACTTCTCCGAGATGGCGAACCTTCTGTACCAAATGATGTTGAAGACCGGCGAGGTTTTTCGAGCAAAGCAGCTCAGCGTATGGCCCCTAGCAATCGAATACTTTCAGCCGGAAAATTGTGAGTATAGTTCCTGTCGAAAGAGCTGCACTCGATTGACGACTTTGCCTTAGGTTGCCTGAAGAAGGAGCCAAAGATCTTCTACTTCTCGGCGGAGTCCAACATTGGCCAACATAATCTTGTACCTGCCGATGAACTCACGCCTATGTCGGACTTTCTTCGCCGCTGCTTGCACCTGGATCCAGAGGAACGAGTTACGGCCAAAGATCTTCTTCATGATAGGTGGCTTCAAGGCGTGGACTAAGCTTGTCGTCGACATGGTCTAATTTATATGCCTTAGTTAATCACTACTACTCGCTCTCCTTGCCCGAACATACAGTGCATTTCATGCCCATATCCGAGTGCCTTCGATGCGCATTTGACGCCACTTTCGGTGACAGGAATAATATTACGTAAACAATTTCCAAACGTCTGTTGTTGGTCTCGCGATCGAAGAACTTCTCCGACTCATATTTCAGTTCTGCGACCGTCACGATAATTTTCGGAATGCACTTGTGTCGAAGAAGTGGTCGCAAGAAGCCTTGAGTGCTCTCTGGAACCATCTCGACACGCCGCATCCCTTGTTGACCCTCTTAGCCCCGATGGTACTGGTGGAGAAGGATGTGATACACGTTGGTACCCCATATGATCAACTGATTCGTGATATTCTAACCCCCCTCGAAACGCAACAGCAATTCGAGCGGCCCCT
This sequence comes from Pleurotus cornucopiae, assembly GCA_019677325.2. NCBI lineage: Eukaryota > Fungi > Basidiomycota > Agaricomycetes > Agaricales > Pleurotaceae > Pleurotus > Pleurotus cornucopiae. The sequence goes on along the minus strand of CM033822.1, from coordinate 107,370 downwards.
TTGGTCGCACGATTGGACCAACTTTCAAAAATACTCCTGGCGTGTGCACAGAATATCCTTTCCCTTTATCGGCACCAAGCTCTACTGCCACTCCGTTTTCACCGAAATTGCGTTGACCAAACCCCAGGGCGACCTTATTCCCAATTTACGGAACCTTGTTTGCTCGCCCTACAGCCTATGCGACTTCATACCGTTGCTTCTCAACCAGCGTCTCGTTGTTCTGACCATCGGTGGTATCAACGGGACTAGCCTCCCTAAAGTGCATTCACTGCTATCTTACCTCCCCGACAGATGCCCAGCGCTTCAGTCGCCTACACCTGCAGGTTTCACAGTATGACTACACCTCAAATTCGATAATGTCCTGTTTACAACCCCCGCAACGACCGAAGATATCGAGAAATGGCTCAAAGAAGACCCGCCGCGCGTTGTCCAAACTGCCGTATCACAGCCGATGAAATTACCCTCCGACGAGGAGGCGCTACGCGCAACCTATGTCCTTGCCGATTTTGGTCACGGTGAGCTATCTGCGCACGTCTATATCCTTATGAGGCTGAGCCAGAGTTCAGCCCTTCCTGTCAGTCCACGCGCTAATTGTACAATCAGTCCTGTTCTTCTAAGGGCCCCGGAAGTCGTCCTCGGTGGGGAATGGGATACGTCTGCTGATATGTGGTCGTTTGGCTGTCTGGTAGTTCCTCGTTTCCTTCGTGAAGGTCGGAGACAACATACTGAACCTCCCGTTCAATAGGCCTACGAGCTAATTGCTGGGGACTTTCTATTCGAATATAGAGCCCCGAAAGTATTTGGTTTGACCGAGACTGAGAACCTGCTGTATCAAATGATGATTTACTCATGCGAACCATTTCGAGCCGAACAGCTCAATGTATGTCCTCGAGCGAGCGAGTACTTCAATCCCGATTGTGGGTGTAGCTTCAGGTGCTCTGTACACGCAAGATACTATACTCACGCGCCTTCACATCCGCAGGCCAATTGAAGAAGAATCCGACTCTCGGGGAGCAGCCGATTTGCTCGCTACTCTACGACTTGAAAATGATGTCTGACTCTGAATGTCTCGCCGCCGGCGCCTTCGTCCAACGGTGCTTACGCCTGAACCCCGAGGATCGTGTTACGGCGAAGGACCTCCTCGAGGACGCGTGGCTTCAAGGCGTTGAGTAGAATCGCTGACACGCGGCGAACTTAAGTATCGATATTATATCACCCTACTAATGTATAGCAAAATCACGAATCAATGTACAATCCCCACTCTTTGAAACAATGTGTCCGATGTCTGAAGGACTAACAACCTATAGATATCTAGTACGGAGAATACATCTGTCGCTCACTCATACCCGTACTACAGCACCGTCTTATCACGCGAAGTTGTCCCTTAGAGTCGCCGTAGGTGTGATCCTCACCGTGCCGAAAGGTCTGCGAGGATATTACCTCTGCATCGAGATGCTCTCTTTTAGGCATCCAACCCGCATGCCGGCCTTGAAGCCATTTTCTGTAGTAGGAGCCTACGCTCCCAACAGATGACGCGCTGCATATTAGTCACGTTTTCAAATCGGTATGATTTCCCTCGCCGACGAACGGGACTTGTAAGGAACGCAGCCCCGAGAATCGGTGAATATCCAGGAATAGTGAAGGAATCTGAGTTGTGCCATCGATATATTGTGGCTAGGCAGCATCTTGGGGTTCTTCGACTTTAGATCCTCCTCGACTTTGTGACCTGCTCTCGAACTCTCCCGTAACAGAGTCGATATCAAGAGTGAATTCGAGGTGGAGGTGTTCGAGGCGTTTGAGGTTGGCCATCGTTGCGTTGAATAGCGAGCGAGCGAATGCTTTGATATGCAACCGATGTTTTTTTATGCTAATGTTCGGCGACATTCGGCGGTTATTATTGACTACGGGGGAGGAGGGGCGAGGCGAGCATGGACAGGATGTCGGTGGCGCGCCATGAGTATTTCAGGGAGGGGATGAAAGCGTGGAGACGGACGCTGGAATTCTGGCCACTGTGGCGTAGTAGCTCGTGTCTGGAGTGATGCCATTGGCTGCGTCTGATATGTGTATGCGAAGGCAAGCCTAGAAACCCCCTCTCCCTGTGTCCCGACACAGCCCGACACTGGTGCACTTGTCCTGAGTCCCAGACTCAGCCGCCCTTTCCCCTCGTCTTGCGAATCGCCGCCCAGCCGTAACCCTTCTCAGCGGGCCTATCCCTTCTGATTGAAGGGAGAGGTCAACAACCTCCTTGCCCTTGGCACCAAGCGAGAAATGCTGGTTTGTAGTGACGATGGAGTGTGGTGGACATGGAGCGAAATACGCGACCTCGAAGGGATTGAGAGACAAAGCGCGACCTAAGGGCAACTATGGACCTCATGGAAAGGCTGGATATTGGCCGTGGCATCGCATCGATAGGGCAGCATTTCATGAAACTGACATTCTCGTACGTTTTACGCCCATATGCGCCTACACATTAACACATAACATGTCCTCGAAGGTTGCAAATTGTCAACAAACGACAATTTCTTCGTCATACACATTCTACATTAGTTACGCTCCATTAGCGGCTGGGGTGAGGCTTAGTCCACTCCTTGAAGCCATTTATCCTGAAGAAGGTCTTTGGCTGTAACTCGTTCTTCTGGATTGAGGCGCAAGCAGCGCCGAAGGAAGTCCGATGCAGGTCTCAACTCGTCGTCAGGCAATAGTTTGTGTTGGGCGATATTGTCTTCCATCGTGAAATAGAAAATCTTTGGTTCCTTCTTCAGATAACCTAAATGGAAACCGTCAGTTGGGCACTCGGACGACGAAAGCGACACCAACAATTCTCCGGCTGGAAGTATTCGATCGCCAATGGCCATACGCTGAGTTGTTCTGCGCGAAATACGTCACCGGTCTTTAACATCATTTGGTACAGAAGATTCGCCATCTCAGAGAAGTCATAGACTTGATTGCGTTTATAACGAAAGAAGGGTCGCGTTGTGATTATCTCGTATACCTACTCAGTCCACCGGTCAGAAGAGGTGGCGCACGTCCAGGGAATACTCACCAGACAGCCAAACGTCCAAATATCGGCTGGGGTGTCCCATTTCCCACCGAGGAGGACCTCGGGTGCACGTAGCAATAGTGACGTGATTCTGCGATCATCGTGGAGTTCAGAAGGTTGCGCTAAACGCGAGTTGAGCATTATGAGAATATGAACGTGGTGCAGGGCTCACAGCAGCCGAAGTCAGAAAGAACAAATGTGGCCCGTAAAGCTTCTTGTTCTGAAAGTGCTTTCATCGGCTGTGATATAGCAGATTGCATCACACCATCTGGGGACATTTCGGGAGGATTCCGACGAGGAGGATCGCTTTGTGTCCATCTCTCAATATCTTCAGTAGTGGCGGACGTGGTGAATAGGATGTTGTCGAGTTTGATATCTGTGTGGACAATTCCACGTTCATGAGAAAACGCGATCCCGCGAAGGAGATGGAGAATGATGCGCTTTGCCAGAGGGAGGGGAAATGGGGAGTTGCGGGATTTTAGAAGAGCCTTGGTGTCGCCGCCGTAGAAAGGCATTGCGAAGCAAAGGTGGGAACCCGCAGAGCCACGTCCTTTGATCGTGAATTCGTCTAGGAGTTCCACGCAGTATTTGGATTGCGGGGTATATGAGAGGAGTCTGAGAGCGTCTGCTTCCCATGTAACGCCTCGTTCATACATCTTCGTAGTATAACCCGTCAGAACCTTGATGGCTACGAACTTGTCCAGCCTGAGGGATAATTTGTAAGGTTTTGGAGTAGAGGTGAAGTATTACAGGCTTACACTGTGTCTCGCGCAAGCCAAGTGCTTGAGTGCATCCCCCAACCTAGTTTGCGAGCAATTGTATAACGTTGCTCACGTCCAATCGTTTCCCCGAACTCGAGTTGAGGCCATCCATATCCCTGTTCAGCTGGTACCCCAAGCGCTTCTGATTTGAATGAGAGGTCAACAACCTCCTTCCCATCAGCATCCCCCGAGAAAGGCTGATTCGTGGCCTCTAGGTTTTCTGTTGTCGGTACCGTTGACATCATGCGAGTTGTAATGTATCGCGGAGATATCAGCCGAAGTCTTGCTGTGAATAAGATGGGAAAACTCATAGTTTAGCTTTCAACGGTCTTTCAACGTCGTGGCGTAAAGCAAGGTGTCGATCACGCGAACAGAAGTATTAACTTACTCGTAGCTCAGCGCTCACCGGTGCACCTCCGAGCTGGTTCCTATCAACCTAGCTCACCTCCAAGTTGCGGCGTCGACACTGAGGCTCACCGTTTACTACGTGTCCGAGATCCATCTCTCTACCTCAGTGACCATCCGACCCGCTGCTAAAGCGAGCGTTTAGATTCGTCTGCAGACATTCATAGGTGAACGAATGTGATGTGTCCGCTGTTGTACCGTAGGTTGCCCACAGTTCAACTGGAGATTCGAGTCTAACAAGCGCCCAAGTCACAGATGTGACTCTCGCCACGCAGACGCGTCGCCTCTTCCTCTCCATTATCATCTATATCGGCGACTCTCATCGGTTTTGGTATTCCCTGGGAACCAATAATTCACTTATGCTGAGATCTATAGGTTCGTCTTCTGTGCTTAGCGCCAACTTCTTGTGATATTTCTCATTTCTTTAGTGTTCGCAAGCTGTTTCAATATTGCCCGAGATTCACTTCTGTCGCATGCAGTATGAGCATGCTGGTTACTGTGGATACCGGAGCTTGGACGAATACTCGTGGAAATACAGAATCGACTCAGCGTTAGGCTTGGTGAACTCAATCCCTGGAGTTCTGGACTTGAAGTTGACGCCTTCGTGAGTGTTTATTCCGGCCAATGGTTCGTATCGTTGACGGCCAACTAGGAGTGGTAGGTCACGTTAAGGTGTCAATATCAAGCTTTTCAGTGCTGCGCAACTTGAAGCGTGTCCCTGGCGAATGTGTCGAAGAGGCGGATAACAGATGTAGTATTCTGAGAGGATCGCTGGGCTCAGTTGGTGCTTGCGTTGGCTACGACGGTAGATGTTAGGCCGAAAGGGTTGTTGGCATCCTCCTTGTCATTGTTCTGCGACTCAGGAAATTCGAGCTCCCACGTGCAGCCTCAATTGCGTCTGCATCTCCCTTTCTTCCTACGCGCTACAGTGTATGCTCCGTGAGTACCCCCCACTGTCAAGGATACCATTCGGGTAACTAACAGAGGGTGAAACAGTGGGTCATTCTACTGCCCTCCCGTCAAAACCTTCCAGCACGCCTGTCAGCTACTCGGGGCAAACGAATGATGTCGTGTACACGTCCATGTGCATGCATGATGCTCGGCATGGCTTTGTCGAATTGCTCAGATGTTGCGTAGAGATAGCCCCGCACCGTGCCGACTCCTGAGTGCGCATCATGATGTCTGGTCTCTTGGACTCATCATATGTTGCGTGTAAGTAAGTGACCCTTCGATTCTAGAGCCTAGAGTCCTGATTATCTTGCCTTTGCACCACTAATCAGATGATATTTAATGCATCATGGCATATCGAACGGAACCAGTCAAAAAGATGTACCTCCCGTAGTTCATCGCCCAACGACGATCGAATCACTTAATCCTCTGATGCCGAGATGCTGAATGCCAGGAACTGCTGCCGCCACGTCCATGCGCTCCAATCGCTCGGCAGTCGCCCCGGTCTTTCCTTCGTGTATAAGTAAACGTTTCGGTTGTTCGGTTGTTCTGGTTGATTATTTCGACTCCATCGTCACATCGTCATGTTGATTGATATCGCCGCCACCACTTGGAACTACGGCTGCTCCATGTCGATCCCACTCGCGGTTGTATGAAAAAGTGTGGGCGTCTATATCCGTCGCGAGGCAGGACGCTATGCCGACGAATCCTCCAACGGTATTGGAAAGCCATCAAAGGCACGAGGAACGACCGATGTATACTATTATCTTTACCTGATGTGGGTCGAATTCTCCTGCTTGATCGCTGAGTTCTTTTGATGCTGATACATGATGCTGCTCGAAGACCTCCAGCCTCAACGGCAACCATCTGAGCATGCATCGCTGCTGCGACTTCTGGGGGCTCCACGTTCAAGCAATCCCGAGTCGATGGTCGTCAATACGCCAATGATATTGATTACCCAGAGGAGACTAGAGGGGGCCAGATGATCTGTAGGCTGCGACTTCTCGTTTTCCTTGTTTCAGTCTCTCTGATGTCTACTTTTGCGTTGCCTACCGCTCAGCCGTATACTCGCACTGTACTACATCATATGGTCGTGCGATCTTTGATATAAATACGACGCTTCGAATCCCGATATCCTCATCCCATCCATTCTTCTTCACTTCACTTCTTCTCCTACTCTTTTATTTACATACTTCCTTCTTTTGAGCCAGGTTGCTCTCCGCCTTCGCTACTTCATTTTCTTCGTACATACACCTTTGTCCCTTTAACTTAGCACCTTCCTCTCTCGTTCTTCTCACCTTCATCGTCACCTTTTACTTTCATTTCAATCCTCAAGGGTTCCTCATTCAACATGGTCTACATCAACTTCAACGCATTCTTCGCTCTTTCCGCGTTGGCTTCGCTCGTTTCTGCTGCGCCTGTGCACATGCAGAAGCGTATCGCCCAATCTATCGCCGAATCGACTGCTCAGTGGGAGCAGGCCTGCGTACGTTTCCTCCCCCTATAAATCGATGCTTTCATCTCAAACAACTTCATCGTAACAGCTGAAGGCCGGGGGCGCAGGCAAATGCAACCCCATCTCCCAAACAGCCTTCACCTCGCTCTTGGCAGCAGGCGGCAACTGTGACCAGCAGAACGCCGCTGACTCGATGGTCGATCTCGCCAAATCGTTGAACAACGACCCCGAGATGATCAGGCTCGCGCAGTTGTTCGTTCAGCAGCCAAGGAACGCGGTCAGTCCTTTTATTCAACCTCATTCATTCTGTTTCTAAGCCGTTGTATGCAGCCTGACTCGCTGCAAGTACCCTACTGCCAACAAGCTCCCAAGAACGCGGAGCTTACAGGGCTCTTCCACTGCCAGTTCGCCGGGTCCAATTTCGCCAAATTCAGCGGCGACCAAACCGGGAATCTCCCCCTCGGCGTTTCCGCCGTTAACCCCCCTGGCTCATGCCCTGCGAAGAAGGATGGCCCAGTTCCGGATGGTATCCAGCTCAACACGTTGGTCAAAGACCCTGGTGTTGGCGCAGCTAACGCCGGTACCGGTGCGAAGGCAGGCGGTGCTGCTGATGATGTCGCTAACACACCCGATGTGCGTCTCGCTGGGCAAGGTCAAGGCGCTGCACCCCCTCCACCACCAGCCGCTGCTCCTCCAGCCGCTGCGGCCCCGGCCGCCAACGCCAAATCATTCACCCTAGCAAACGGCCAGGACGCCATTGCCCTCAACGCGAAATTCGCCGGCCTCACCGCCACGTCTCCCTGTAACGACGGCGAGCAAGCTTGCGTCAACGGACAATTCGGACAGTGTGTCGGTGGCAAGTTTGCGCTGACTGGGTGTGCTGGAGGAACTCAGTGCTTCGCGCTGCCACTCGTGAACTCGAGGGGAACTGTAAGTCCGCTGTAATTTCAAGGAGACGCAATGCTGATCTCTGTTGTAGTCGATTACGTGCTCCACCGCGGCAGACGCTCAAGCTCGTATTGCTGCCACTGGCGCTGCATAAGTGCCCCCACGAACCCCTCCCTTTCCCCTTTCGACCTTGGATAATGAATACTTGATATGATTACCCCCTAATGAAACAAAAGTGCCTAGAGATAATGGATGGAGAATATGTAGGTGTGCAGTAGGGAAGGGAGGTTTGATATGACGAAGTAGCATGGCTCGTACCGTACTCCACAGCTTGCCGTGAAGTACTACTACCGTTAAATACTAGGAAGTAGGAAGTAGATGTGTAATCAGGTGGAGTAGTATACACAATGGAGCATGGTCATATAACGCGGATTGCAAAATCTGAGTACTTCTAGCCAGGTGAGAACACCCGTTTATCGAGACTAGCTACTGCCTACAGCCATAGTTGCAAAAACCACAACTAAGAGGCGCTATCCCAACTGTCCAAGCTAGTAATCGTGAGCGTGGCAGTAGAGTTTGGTCCAAGGAGCGTATACTGTGTTGGGACGCGTCGAAAGAAGATGACAAAGGGAGATGGGCTCACACACGTTGGCACGCTCAATGGGTCGGTGCCGTTGACCGGGGAGAGAACATGCATTCAAGCTACTCGGACCTTGGAGCATACAAAAATACAATCGTCATCTACGTAAAGCAACCCCCTTTAACGACGAGCAACGATACGAACTAGCTCAGCGCCTTGAGGAGACATTCAAACTGGGATCATCTGGATATCGACCTCCTGGCAGGTGGGCAGCGAGTAATGCGCGTGGTTGGCGACGGGGGACCATACGAGGTCGTTTCGCCCGCCAACAGTCGTATTGGGGCAGAGGGCCCACAGTGACTGGCCCCCCACGGTCAAGAGATCCGGTCCGCCTGCGGGATCAGCCTGTTCAATTCCAAACCCCATACGTCAGCCCATCAGCCCATACGAAGAACGAAGAACGAAGCACGAAAGACATACCGCCGAGCAGTATCCCGTGAACGCCGGAGGCGGGAACTGGGTGGACACGAACAGGGGCGATTCGCCAGTGACCAGAGACACAGAGACGGGTGCGGGGAACGGGGCCGAGCCGATGGGGAATATCGCGCCGTTCTGGAGGTTGTAGAAGAGCCAGGTGCTGGAGCCGCCTGCTGAGAAGATGCCCCAGCCGATGTGGGGGATTGTGAGGGCGTCAATCATACGGATGGGGGTCGTCGGCGATCCCGATGCGGGAGGAGTCCTGAATACTGCGAGGGGGTTGAATCGGGGAACGTTCGACGATGCGCACGCCTGGGCTGCGCGGCGAGATACCTGCGGAAATGAATTGAGCAAGGACGCATTTTTTGGATTATGATAGACTTACATTGGAAGACGCGAGGTTGGAGTCGACGAGGAAGGCGAGAGCAGCGAGAGCAATGAATTTGAGGGCGAACATTGAGAGACCTTAAAAGTTCTGCCTTGCGTTTACCCAACGAGGGGTTAAATACCAGACGGCCGCACTTCGGCGCGGCCAGAACCAGGCTCGAACGCCTTTCAGCCATCATTCATGCCAAAAAGTGGACTGCCTGAGAAGACAAGGAACGGTCAAGGAACGAAAATCAATAAAGACTGGAGAAGTTCCGAAGACGGCTGCTGGTGCCCGGTGCATCTCCGAATGTTTACTCCGAGGGGAGAGGTGTTGTGGTGGAAGAAGTTTATGTCCTTTATGTAGTGGGATCGCGTATCTAGCGTAGGAGGAGCGCTACCTGTGTTACCGTGTGCATTCTTCAAGGCTTCTGCATAGAGACGACACAACGAGTTCGCGATTGCGACCACTGATCCGTTGTATGCAGTAATCGGTCTGTGGCGCACATAAAGCAACCATTGCGCCCATGGACAAAGTTCGATTGTCGAAGCCGTCGATGATAAAGATCTAGCTTCTCGGAACCTATCGCGATGCTGCTACATTTAGGGTTGAAAACGATATCGAGAATGGGCAACGCACGAGAAGGAATGCACGGATGGATCTTGAGCATGACTCTTGGTCATGCAGATGCAGATTCCCCGCACGAACACGGTTTATTCAACATGAAAGCTGGAAGCGTATGACGGGATGATGATTTGTCATGTATCGTGTCTTTGTGCCCCCAATATACAGAGGATGAACAATGCAAACCGGAGCACATCGGTAATGGTAGCAAACGATTCGGCGAGGAGACAAGCTATGCCACCAGGCGACCTAAATCACTAGCTTCAGAAGAGCGAATGGCGGCGTTTGAGACGAAGCTTCTGCGGCTGCGGTAGAGGGGAAGCAGTATGTGCTGCACAGTTTCTGGGCGTGTTTATGAGAAGGGTAAGTCTTGTAGCCCTCAGCCAGATTAAAGGGGAGCTTGGCACAAAGGAAGCAGCGGAGTAGAATAGATTCACGAAAGGCTCGCTCCGTTAGAGCGAATTGAGTATGCAGATGTCGCGCACGTTTAACGTTCATCTTCTTACGCCTAGCGTACCCCGAGTCCACCACCCGCGTGCATCATAGAAATGCAGTTGAGGTCGATCCGCGACCGACAAGTTGAGGCAAGGGTTTCGTCGACAGCGTTCACAAAGGAGGAATTCGGGAAGAATGGGAATTGGGACGCGTCACACAATTCATGGGAACAACATCAATTCTACCACCTCTTCAGAATGATCCCTGGTGCCCGTAATCAAGTTTCCCAATGCGACTGGCGTTCGCCCCAAGCTTGAGGACACTCCTTGTGTCCCAATCCTTCCCAGCACCCCCTTTTCGCCGTATGTCTTCCGCTGGTACTACCGCAACCGCAGCAAATAGGGGCCCAACGAACTAGCATTTCTCTGTCGACGCGGATGGTAAGGAAGTCGTCGACCTATCGTTTAAATCAGAGGGGTTGGGCTTGCCCGCGGAGAAAGGTTACGGCTGGGCCCAACTTGAGTTCGGGGAACACATCGGAGACGACCAGCGGTATACCATCGGGGGCAAGCTCGGCTGGGGGGATGCACTCCAGCACTTGGCTTGCGCTGGATAATGTGTGCGCTATCCCTTTCTCTGCCTTTGACATTCCCTAAATGTTTGTCTTGGCGCTCGGCTTATATGATGCTTGAACCGACGAGTAGGCTTAACCAGTATCAGGGTGCTGACTGGGCACGCGGTGGAGATGTACGAGCGCGCCGTGACCTGGGAGACCGACGCGCTCAGACTGCTCTCGTACAACCCGCAGTCTGAGCACTGCGTGCACCTACTAGCGAAGGAGTTCACGATGCCAGGATGAGGTTCAGCAGGAATGCACCGCTGCTTTGTCTTGCCGTTATATGGTGGCGACGTCAAAGCGCTCCTCCAATCCCGAGGCACCATCCCACTCCCCATACCGCTGTTGCACTCCACCTCCTGCGCGGACTGGCTTTTGCGCATGGACGCCACATCGTGCATACGGATTTAAAGGCGGACAATATCTTGTTTACGACGGGGTCTACGAGGGAGGATATCGATAAGTGGGTTACAGGGGACCCCCCACGTAGGAACCCTCCGGAAATGTCGAGTGACGGCATCGTTCAGTCGGCCGTATCTCAGCCAATGAATCTTCCATCTGAAGAAGAGGCTTCCAAGGCCACGTACGTCCTTTCTAATTTCGGCTCCGGTGAGTTCTTTTCTCCTCTGTGTCCCTTCGTGATTCATCCACCAATCAAGCACAACCGTCGAACCTCCATGCCAACCGCACGATCACGACGCCCCAGCACCGCGCACCCGAAGTCCTCGGTGGTGAATGGGACAAGCCAGCGGACATATGGGCGTTCAGGTGTCTCGTAAGCTCCCTACTCCTCTACCACGGTTCAATACTATCTTCTGATTGCGATAGGGTGGCGTTGGCTAGGTATACGAGCTAGTCACCTCCCGCGCACTCTTCTCGTATCGCCCCAACGACATATACGGCTTCTCTGAGACTGAGAACCTCCTCTACCAGTTGGCTCTTAAAGCCGGGAAGTCCTTCCGAGCGGCGCAGCTCAAGACGTGGCCAAATGCAATCGAGTATTTCCACCTCGACAACTGTGAGCGTGATTGTCTTTACGGCGTTATCCTTTCCCGCTATCCAGTATGTCTGACGTGGAGGTTGATGTTACTCAGGCCGTCTGCGCGGTGACCCCCGCATTTTCGACTACGGGATCGAGTACAACATTGGGAGGCTCGAGATCATGTCTTGGAACGACACCCTTCCCATATCAGAGTTCATCTGGCGGTGCTTGCGGTTAAATCCAGATGAGAGGGCGACGGCAACGGATCTGCTCGACGATGAGTGGTTTGCAGGGGTTGAGTGAGCTTTCGTTGAATGGAGTGGTCGGGTGGATGGATCGGGCAGAAACGTGCAGGCGCAATCAAACTTCGCAAAATGATAAATACATAACATTTACCCAAGGAATTGTTGGGGCTCCTATGTATCCATGGAAAGTGTTCATGGTTATAAACAATACTGCCGACGTCGACCGCACCCTCTGGCGGCGGAAACCACTGGACGTGTGTCAATCTCTGTAGTTCTTTAGCTTCGTTCTTGCTGATATAACTATCGTCTATGGTTACATCCTCGACGGCCACTTTTGAGCGCTTTCGTTCCTTGAGAAAACCCACGAAGGTACGGTACATTGCCGCCTGTAGTACCGGGTATAGTCCACAGCGGAACACCTGAAGCTTCCGCAAGTTGGGCAGGATATGGGGCCGCTTGAGGTGCGGCGCTTTCAAGAGAGCTTGAAACGCTTGCACTTGGACAGTGTCGAGAAACAGATCTTGAGCCCCTTGGAAGTGGCCGAATAGGGATCGCCAGTCCAGAACCGATAACCCAAGCCAGCCGCCAACGTTCAGATACCTTAGCCTCTTGGGCGAAAAGGCGGAGCATAATCGCAGGCACAATGGAAGATATTGGCCATTCTGATCGCTCAATTTGAGTTCGAGGCTGAAGTTGGCACGGCCTGAGCTGGTTCCAAGAGTCCCGACATGCATTTTGAACGAGTCACCGAGCCCCGAGGAATTCATGATCGCAGTATCGACCGGAGGGGCACTGGGGTTTGCGAAGCGACGAATGGCTTCAACAAGGTGAAAAAGGTTGTTGTCGCCTGTGGGCCGTTCCAAATTGCTGAAACAGACACGCGTAACGGAGGGGTATTCGATGTTGGATAGTATGACCGCCCCTTCTAGCTCATCAGCCACGATAATAAGGGTCGCCAGTTTCGGGAGAGAAACAGGATTTCCGGTGTATTAGCCCTTGCAAACGTAGGCGTCAAGCTCTTCCAAGTGCGGGGTGTTTTGAAGCGAAGGGAGCAAGTCCGTCGACTTGACGATGAGTTTCAAATATGACAAGCGAGGGAGGAACGGGAGGGGGCTGTTGATCACAACATCGTGAAGGTCGAGACGGCGTAGAGAGGGCATATCGTATTGTAGAGTACCAGTCTGCAATGTGCTACGGATGGTGGCCGTTAATCGGAGGGATTCCAACATTCGGGGCCCCGTCCCAAAATACAAGCGCATTAGGTTCATGAGCTCAGTCGTGGTAAAGGTCTGCATATCGAGTTCCCTGATGCGCCCAGAATCCGCTCCAACGACCCTCGCCACAAGTTCATCAGCGGCTCGGTACGCTGTTCACGTCGGACAGAGATTCAAAGGCGGGTCCCCGGAAGCGGATTTGTAGGGGTGCAGATTTCGAAAGTCTGAGTAATTCCAAAGCGCGATCATGAGCGTTTCAGGTCAATGATGTTCCACATGTCCGGCGTTGCGAGTAAAAGTTCGCGCCATTGCCGACATACGCCTGTAACAGCATACACCGCCTGGTAGCACCTCGCGTCTTGGGGGCCTCCCTTTTTGGCAAAACGACAAATCTCGACGATGATTTCAGGAGGGAGGCGGGAGATGTCGCTGCACAGGTTGCGCTGGTACTTCAATCCACGAATGGCTGCTTCGCATTCGGCGGTGAGCGCGATAATCTCCTCGTCGATGGCGCGCTGAGCCTCATTTCCTGGTGTATTTTCGATCCTAGAGTTTGAGAGCCGGTCAATATGCCCGTGTCATTACAGAAAAGCGTACTCAACATGAAGTCGGCGGTGTGCGTACGTGGCGAAAAATAAGACTGGTTGAAGTCTGTCTCACGAACCCTGGAACATTCACGTAAGAAGTAGGTACGTAATATCTGGCTAATTCCAAGCCTGGGTGCACGATGAGCTTTCGATCTCGGTACTTACGGTGGCAGTCAGATGCATATATATCCCCATGTACGCAGAGCTGAACGGAGCCGAAGGCAGCGTCCTAATGTGATCGTGTATTTGTCTTCACTTCGATCATGATCGAGAGCCTCTAACTGCTAATTCCGAGATGTTCATAAAACACATGTGCTGGGTGTCAGAGTTTGGACGGTCTCCCTCTCTCCCTTCTCCCGATGACCGTCCATCCGCCGCCTCGCTTCCCCCACTGCGTCTGAGCCTGGTTGCAGTCGAATAGTCGCGCTCATTATCCTCCATAGCGATGGCGCCAGCAGGATGCCAGTCGCTGGGGTGGATGCGTTCGTCAACGCCGGAAACGACGACGGCAACTTAGACACCTTGTCTTGCATCTTCTAGGGTTGCTCGTTCTCGAAGAAGTCGCGGTAGCCACAGCTGATGGCGCATCGGAAGCGCTGGGATACCACCAGCGCAACACTCCAACACCCCAACGTGGGCGACCTAGGATGCACTAAAATCGGCGGGTGAGTGACTCTGTTTAACGCCGCGACCCAACTGTTCACTCACCTGACACTTCACATAACACATCGTGTCCCTCGCAACTCCCGGCACGCAGCCCGTCTCCCATGTGCACAAAGCATCAAAGGCGTCGCGAGCCATTCCACAATCGTCGATCGTCGCATCGCGTGCCTTTGGTCGTCGCGACGGGGGCGCCCCCAGTGGTCCTGTGTTCTACATCTGCAGTCGAACAGGACCCCCGATAATCCCTATAAATGTTTGATCCGAGTCCACCCACYGAGTTACCATATATAGTAATAATGTTAGATCAAGCGCCCAAATAATCCACCCATTTTTGGGCGAAAAATTCAATGTCAGATCCAAAAATCCACCC
>CM033822.1:59969-92612 GCA_019677325.2 Pleurotus cornucopiae | reverse complement strand
GGTGTTCACTCAGTCGACAATATTATGAACCACCCAGACCTCTCAACGATCGGTAACTTCGCTGCTAACTCTCAACGGGACATCCTTATTGCTACAGTGGCATATTGGCCGCAAAACCACTGGGGATTCCTGCTTATCACCATCTCAGGGGGTCGCGTCCAGGCGAAATGGGGGGACGGGCTTCACCAGAAGATTCCATCGCTGCTAGGCAAAGGGATTAGGGCATGGAGTAATCACTACCTCCCACAGCACTTCGTCACGGTCGACAGTGGCTTCCCCTGCGCCAAGCAGCAGGATGGGTACTCTTGCGGCTTTATTGCAGTGAATGCGATCAAGCACCACGTTCTAGGTGGCCCACCCTGGACAAGGACCAGCAGAGAAGACTGTCGTATCGACGACTTCTTATCGTGTATGGAGTTTTGTATGGACGATCGCGTAAGTCATCCAATCTATCACTATACTTGCACTCATGATAACAATCAGGCTGTCGATGCGCCGCTTATTCCCCCATCGTTGACAGTACCTGAGTCTACATCGTCTCTACCACCCCCTGTCATGCCCCCACAAGCTGCGAGCAGCCAACATGGAAGTAGCGAGATAGTAATGGCCCCTTCCCCTATAATGTCCCCTGTTAGCCCTCCTCGTCCCGCCGTCAAGCGTCCTCGTCGTGGAAGCAAGCTGGTGACGACCCCTTCCCCTGTATCGTCTCCTGTCAGCCCTCCACGTCCTGTCGTTAAACGTCCTCGTCGGGGTAGCAAGTTGAACATCAATGTAATTCGGTTCACCACTCCTATCGTCGCCAGGGGGTCTACCCTACTTGAAGATAACGCCTCCTTTGCTTCAGTCGACGACCACCTAGACATCGAGCTACCTCAGGAGAAGCCAAGAAGTAAACTCTCCAAATCGGCGCTCTCAAAGGCACGAAATAACGCAGCAATAGCCAATGGCTCCTTGACTAAGAACACGAAACGCTGGGGAGCATATGTCAAGAAGCTTCAAGCACTCGATGAGCATGTAGAAGTGTACGAGAACAACCCTAGGAGGATTCGCGACGTACGCTGTTCCTCATGTGCCACGATCGTCGTACAATCAGAGGCCTACAATATCTCTCGGTTCAAGCAGCACATTGCGAAGTGCAAAGCCAGAGAAAGTAAGCTTCACGTCCAATCAATTACCAGCATGTTTACATTACATCTCGGCCCTCATTCGTCCACGGAACCGAAGCCAAAACCGAAACCGGCTGCCCTTGTCAAGCGCCCTTGCTCTGGACTCACAGATGCTCACGACGACCGTATCTCTGCCTACACATCTCGTACCGAAGTTCGTTACGCTGGAGGACAAAGTCGTGCTGCATTGGCTAATCAATACTTCGGCCAAACATTTGACCAACTCTCTGAGCAACAAAAGGGGGAGGTAGATCTTCACTACCGTGCTTCTTGCCAATGGGAACTCGATCATGACGACCAACGGGTGTTCTCTCGGAAATGCCTTGATATCGTACAGTGCAAGAGCGACGCCGAGGAGCTACAGGCGTGTACAGAATGCTTGCACCTCCTTACGCTTCACGGTTTCCAGGTATCCATCTCGCGCAAGGGTGCAGCCAATGAGAATAGGAAATACATTCCTTCCAGATACCAAAACGTTGTAACGGGGAAGATGTATGCCACGAACCTGGGACTCGGGGAATTCGTTCAGGAGGTATTTACCCCTGCCCCTATTCTTGTTGGACTTCGTCGCTGAGTGTGATATTTGCAGACTTCGAGCAAAAAGGGGGACTTTCTGCTCGACTTCACCGCGGCATTGTCGTCTGGAGTGTTCGATAGCAACCCATCGTTCATTCAGTTGCTACAGGTGATGTTATCACGCGAGAACCGTCGAATTCAAGGCCGTGGATTACAGAACATGCGGTACGCAGGAGACTTCGATCAATTCTGCCACGAAATACAATGCGTACGTCCAGAAGCGTACCGCCTTTTCGCATCGCAATTTGGGGGTCGATCAGAGCGAAGCATGCTGAAGATTCGTTCATCCAAGCCGAAGATGACCATCGGGATTAGCGATGCTACTCTGGAGCGCGCCATCAAATATCTTAATGACTACGGCTACCCACACGATGCTCCACTCGCTTGCGCGGTAGATGACACCAAACTCCATCCTTCCCTACGCCCATACTATGATCAATCAAAGAAGACGTGGTTTCTTCTCGGCTCAACAGGCGATCCATTGATAATCGCTAACCCCGAGCAACTCGCTGAATTAATTGAGCAAGCGTCGGGTGATTTGGCGACCAAGCTACGTCTATGGACTCTCATTATTCCCCTCCCCAACGTACCCCCTCTGATCATGGCGATCCTGGCAATATCTGAAAGCAATTCAGCCCCTGATCTTGCGACGGTGGAAAAGAAACTTCTCAAGCTGCTTCTTATTGATTCCACCGTTCCCATCAACGTGGTCTCCCTCGGCTCAGACGGTACAGTTGTAGAGCGCAAGGCCCGCCGTCTCCTGATCCAATCTGGCTTCGCCACCGTTGAGTACGCTTACATCCCCCACCCAAACCCAGGAACTCCCCCCCTGAAGATCGAAGTCCTTCGCATAGGAGCACACCGACTTGCCATTATCCAGGACTCCAAGCACTTTAGAAAGACCTGCCGTAACAATATCTTTACTGGTGCGAAGCAGCTTGTTCTTGGGAATCACCTCGTATACTACGAACAGGTGCGATCCATGGTGTTTAATCAAGATTACTCCCCGCTGTATGTACGCGACGTTGAAAAGCTAGATCGCCAGGACGATCGCGCTGCAGCAAGATTATTCTCTGCTGAAAATATCAAGCACGCCATCGAATGTGGTCACTCGGGCCTTGCTATCTTCCTTTACATCTTTGGCGAAGCTTGCGATGCATACCAGAGCCGCACCATTGACCACGCTGAGCGCGTTCGCTTGGTCCTACTAGCACACTTCTTCAAGGCTCTCTGGAAAAGCTTCCTCGTGGAGAACGGCTACCCCCTTTCTCGCCACTTCATCTCACAAGAAGCCGATGATATATCGGACATACTGGTAAATGGGCTACTGGCCTTGATCGTCATCCACCGCGATCACCTCTCGTCGCCATTCCCACTCCTCCCCTGGATGCATGGTTCCGAGGCCAACGAACATGTATTTGGCCTGCTTCGTAGCATGCTTCCTGAGTTCACCGTCGTCCACACCCTTCAACTAATCCCGAAGCTCGACATTCGTTTGATGGGAGCTTGTAAGCGCGCAATCAACACCTCAGGACTTCAACAAGGTGGTGCTGGCTATGCACACACACACTTCGATGGTAGTGGCGCCAATCTGGCTTCCCTTGCCTCCTTTCCGACCCAAGAAGCATTCGATCGGATCGCTGGAACTGCGTGGATCGAAGCCAACACCATTTGGGAGGTATTAGGGTACTTCAGGGTCTCGACATCACCCTCTCTATCCACTATGCCTGTCGCCGATCTCGACGTAGACATCGACGATGATGCGGACGAACTGATCGTAGGAGAGGAACCGGATGCGGACATCACCTCAGATCAACAAGTACTTGATCAGGCGTTACATGCAGCGTCCTTCGCATCTGTGCCACCTTCGGAACGTCCAGAGCTCCCTGAGGGTGTGCAAGAAATATTAAACGAGTGCGGACTAGCAGCAGCAGCTCTCAACATGCGTGAGCTCGCATCGTTGTGAGTACTTGAATCGATCCACCCATTCTATCAATCTTACTATACAATTATATCAGTGATAACTTGCCAGATCAGGATCCAAACTCGTTAGCAGAAATTCAAGCGGCCCTCAAGCCAATCTTAGCAACGATATCGGCTCTAGGTCCTGCAGGCCAGGCTGCCATCGACGAGCTCCTGAAGCAGGCTCTAGCGCAGCCCACTGTACCTCCCATCGCAGAAGAAGCGGAGGAACACACTTCATCTCTTTCTCGCATTTCACAATACGATCTAACGGTACTCATAGACGAACGAAGAGCACACCAAAGCAAGGAAACGACTGATGCATGCAGGCCATTCAAGCGTTCCTCGCATACCGTCAACGATGAGCCTGAAGCAGAAGAGATCACCCAATCGCCTCGCCAACTACTTGCCCGGAAGATACACGAGACGCTGAAAGTCTCGGGTATCAATATAAAAGGTGAAACAAGTGGACTAGCCCGCCAATTTCGATGGACGAAGCAGGCAAGCGGTATGGCGTTCCCTGAGAAGTCTTTAACCGGAAATGCAGCGAATGCGAGGAAGGCAGCAGGTACCCGGGCTAATGCAGTACGTCTAATCTCAATTTCGTGTATTATAACAGAAACTAACGGTTCAATTTAATACTAGTTAATCAAATCACGGAAAGCGATCTTTGCGACGCTTCCCCTCACAGATTCACTTGCTACTGCCAACATCAACGAAATATTCCAGCTATCTAGCGGTGTATTCGGTATCGTACTCTATGAAAAGAAGCTCATGGTTGGCAAAGGTACGCATTAATCATTGGCATATTATTAGTTCTTCTACTCACTCAGACCTCTAGTCATCACATTCTACGAGAAGGGAGGGGAGAAAGGTAGCCGACACGCCTGGGTGTCCAACACCTCATCAGTCGGCGCGGTCTCGTGGATTTCGATGCAGCTGTGGATGCCGCAAACCTCCCCAAACTCATTTCGATCGGCTACACGCACTAGCCTTCTGAAGTACGGCCTCGTTCACTCAAAAGGATTCCTATATGCGCTCAAGACTAACATGATTATCCACCGAGACGATCGCATGATGAAACTCGACGCAACCGTCTACAACGAAGTATTTCGGCCCCTGAATATCAAAGAGGGGCTCGTGGTTGAGGCAGTAAAGAAGTTAATGGGCAGGAAGCACAGCGAGGAACTCAACGACGGCGAGGACTAGTGTATATCATACTAGCGAACATTGTGCTATTTTCCCTCTATTTTATTCTATTTTATTCGAGCTCCCAATGTTAGATCAAATAGTCCACCCATCAGTTTCCTAATTGGGATGTTCGTTCATAATCCACCCACGCAATTCCCTTATATGGTAATTTCATAATCCACCCATTTACCCGAGAATCCGGCACTTTTTGATCAAACATTTATGGGGATTATCGGGGGTCCTAGTCGAACTAACGCTCAGACAGACCCTGCGCGTCTACGCCCGTTGCTGTTCTGGGTGTTGGTTAGGTCGCGGCTTTGCTTTGTCATTGCCGCCTTCGACGTCGTCTTCGTCGTCATCGCCGTGCGTGGGTTGTTCGCAGCTGCTTGACGTCGGACTGGAGCCGTGGGCGTGGGGATGGGGACGAGGGATTGAAGATGAGGGAGCGGTGGACACTCCCAACGGCGCCCTCAACCCTGGGCCTGCGTGCATGGGTACACCTGTAGTGGTTGTCAACGGATGACAGTGGAGTTACTCGACGATATTCTACATCTCCATATCCGCACCCATTACAATATATTGGGAACCTATGTAGTGATGCGCATGCGAGCGTTGTCCTTTCCAGATTGAACGAGTGTAGATGGCGGATGGGCGCCAACCACAATTTGCGATGTCCAGCAGTTCTCACGATCACAAAGTTATTCACACAGTCAGAAATCATGATGAAGCTTCGACGCCTCTCTCTCTTCAATACTACGCCCACAGCGCGAATGGACGACTCCTTGTCCCAACTCAAACCGGAGGCTTTGCTGTCGAAAGTACGGACCTATTGGTAAATACATGCAGGCGTATCGCCCGGAACCACCAGCTCAGACGCAACCGCGCGCAGATAGCTACAGAACGTGTAGTCTACGGATGCTTGATTGCATATCATGGTAAGTGCTATCGTGGCTCCTCCGTTGGAGAGCTAAGGCTCACGTTTGATCAAGCTGCCGCACTAGCCACCACCTGGAGCGCAGTTCTTTTGGCAGCCATTCAAGTCAGTCAGGCATGCATAGAGGACGTTATCTATTCCAAACCCATCGTGAACCTCATTCCACGGGCTCGACTCGGACTATCAATCGGCTTGACATTCACGGTGCGTTTACTCCTTTACATGCTTACTACGCCTCTGTGCCAAAAGCTTCCCTACTGCCCTTTAGGATCTCTTTCGTTGACTCGTTACTTGTATTGCAAGACGGTCACAATCCCATCGTTGAAATCAAAGTCCTCGGTACCCTTGTCGTCGAGGATGTCGTCGCCCAAGATCTAATACAATGTCGTCAGCGCGCGTATTTCACGGCAGGACGGAGATTTCGTACAGCGGACAAGAAGAAGTCTCCCTTGTTCTTGTCCTCCGGTTCCTTCCTCACCTGAAAGGGCCGCCAATTCGTCAACAATCAAGTCTTTCGTAACATCCAACAAGCTGCGTACCGTGACAGGCCTGATCGTCTTCGACGGCTTGTAGTCCCCCGAACGCTTGTCCTCAATCCTGATGTTGAGGGCGGTGGGCACGTTCCTGGAAGTGTATCGCCAGACGCTTTCGCCCGACGTCTCGAGCGTCATCTTCCCCGCCGGATATTCGACGAATGTCGTGCACGAGATGATACGGCGGGTTTTCTTCTCGTACATGGTGACGATGGCGCGGCGCCAATGTCCTGGGACGGCTGCGCTCTGTCGAGATACGTTGGTGAGTGTCTGAGCATTGTGAGATGAAGCAACGTGTATACTCACTGCCCGAATAGCTCCATTATATCCCGGTTCGAGGCTGAGATGTACTCCCCCTACTTTTTCGGGGAGGACAGCATTTGTTGACGACATGGTTTGAGCTGTAGAGTAGTGAAGTAGACGGGGTACTGGGTAATTCTGCTCTGTTGAGAATCTACTCACCTAGAGTCGCAGACTTTATATGTCCCGCCCCCAGTCCTTCGTACGGCTGAACTAGGTAAACAAATGTTAGACCCACTCGTATTTCCCTCCATTCTTGCTGACTTGCTCATGACAGAGAGGAGCGGCCACAGCCATCGCGAAAGCCTCCGCTATCTCACGGCGAACAATAGACCCTCGCCGCCGCAATTCTATCACCGGTGACTTACTCGAGTGTAGTCGTTTAATGGCGGAGTCACTGCCCGCTCCCTGCGTTCCAGAATACCGACGTCAAAGTCGGATGTCAGACCCTCACTGGATATAGAACCTCATTAAAATGGGCAACACATCATTCATAGGCGCCCTCCGCGACAGGTAACCACGTATGGCTGTGTCCTTGGCGGAGTCAGAGACGGGGCCGCTGAGTATCGATTCACTTCCAACTAGGACCAGGTTGAAGTCAATGGCGTAACTACTTTGATCCGCCGCATCCCTACCCCGTAAAAACGGAATCAAACACAGCTATGCCGTAAGGTATGTCCTCCGTCGATTTACAATTCCCGCTAAAATTGATGCGCCTCTTCAGCTTAGTACGCAATATTCTACCTCACAATCACAAGTGGCTCCATGACGTGAGAAACGTCAAGCCACACTCTGTCAACTGCATACCCCCTCCAAAACACCTGTGCCTCCGGGATTTTGATGGAGCGGCAACTGGTTATTGTTTTGTCGCTTCCCAGTGACCCAGTGTCGGGGCTGCTAGCTCTTTCGGGCTAAGGGTGCGCCTCCTGAATGAGTTGGCACAAAGGAGCGACACGGAGGTTCGCAAGGCCGGGATCAAGCAATGTCAGTATCTTGGTCAGATCTCCTGGTCTCCGCATGCTGTCGAATACTTGACATTTTTCTTGGTGTCCGAATCGGCTTGCGCTTCCAGCATTCATATACCTCCAAGTATAAAAGGGATATTGGCGAACACTCAGATTCTCCATCTCGAAGCAAGCCATCCATAGCCATATCTACTCATTTCAACAAACATGGCCGCACCACCTTCTACCGCGCAAGCTGATGCTGCCGTTGCCCCTCCTAGTGCTGGGCCGAATGCCACTCCCAATGCCGGAACGGAAGCTGCCCCCACGACTGGTTACACAGTCGAGATCAAGCCCAACTTCCGCGGCGCCGTTCGCGCTGTAAGCTATGTCGGTTCCTCTGAGGTTTAACATCGTCATTGACTTCTATCTCCTTGTATAGATCACGAACACCTCGGCATTCCAGAGGGCGACCTTTACGCTGATCGACAAGGCCACGAATCGCGAGATTGCATCGTCGGTCTTTGTCGGTCACGGCGCTAGGTCGCCCATGACCCTCGAGTCCAACGGCTCGCCTGTGTGGAAGTTCGTTGGGAGGCCTGAGGCGCGGCTGGTGAAAGTATACATCGAGCACTCATCTCGCTCCCCCAACGGCCCATTTGCGCCGTCCAAGTTGGCCAAGCCCGTAACGGTCAGCATGCTCAATGTACGCAAGAGAAGCAGTGTCACTTACCTTGTCGTTGTAGATCAAGAAGGAGCCCGACGATGGAAATAACGAGGAGTATTACTTCTCTGTCGTACGTCTCGGCCTTCTCACTCTGTACTTCGTTAAAGGCTGATGAATTTGGGGTCCTCGTAGTTTCTGTCCGAAGAGTGGACCGACAATGATTACGACGACGGCGTCGTCACTGTCGTTCAGTGGAAGTGAAAATACATAATCCACGATGTGTAGTTTGTAGTCGCCATCGTCGTCGAATAATTCAACAATTTGAAATTGGTTTTCACGAGAGGGGCGGTATCGGCACTAAACGTGATCATCCTGAATGTAAATGTTCGCTGGTATAGTTGGTACTCCCATCTCATCGAGGGGGTTGCTAAAACAGTAAGCATCAAGCAAACTGAGTCATATCCTCGCTCGAATAGTCAGTCCCTTTTTAAAAATTTGTACACTAAGGAGCTACATATATGTACAACGACGGAGAGAAGACTAGCCAACCATATCAGCAAACTTCGTGTCAAGACGAGACCACAAAAGCGAATCCAGTGACCAATCTACGCTTTTCTCTCTTCTACCTGGAGCACATATTTTGCCTTCTTCGTGTCATGCGAAAACATCCCGAAGCAACCCTTTACTTCGAGCGAGTCCTCCCACGGCATGCGAACAAGACGTGCACCATTAATTTGACACACTTTTGTATCACCATCGTCATCCCTTGTAACGAATGACCTACTTCTCAGGCGCTGACGAAGGGACTGATCTTCTTTTACAAATGCCTCGAGAAGGTGATGATGACCGATGAACGGAAACCTGAATTCGGGGCTCACTTGAGCTTTCGTGTTGTCGCTCAACGTCGCGAAAGAGAGGAGGGACCGCAAGTCTGGAATGAAAGACGCGACACGGGCGACGAGTTCCGGCTGAAGTCTGTCGACGTATGTTGGCGAAGCGGCCTGGGGCTCGGACTTGAACGGTGATTTGCTGAGGACCGTCTCGCACAACGTGCTATCTTCTCGAAACGCCAACCGTAATAAGGCGGTGATGCCTGGCGTCGACGGTGACTCGGCGAATCGCGATGGTAGAAATTGCAGAGCGGAGGTGTGCTCGAATGATCCCCCGGGAGCCGTGTCGACCTTGACAATGACGATGTGGAAAACCGAGCAAAGGACACCGTAGACGATTCCCTTGGCCGGGGATGTCTCACGAATGTCACGCACCATCTTTCCAATAGACGCACGTAGGTGGTCGTCGTAGTCCAGGTGGAAGCCCACTCCAAAGCAGACATCCGACGTCAACCACAACAACCCTCCCGCCCCCGACTCATCCTCCAGCTCCGCGACGCGGTCCTCCACCGAGAGCTCTACATCGCTGTGGAACACCATAGGTACAAAGGCACGCACGACGAGCTTTTTTGCAGTTTGGGCGATCCATGGTTGGTGGGTCAGTGGTGCACGTGCTAGTTGCGAGTTGAGAAGGACGGTTTTGAAATCAGTGATGGCCATCAACCCCCCCGTGATAACTTCGTACAACGCAATCCGAACGTGTTCGCCTGCGGAAGGCTCCTCGGAGACTCCAAGAAGCGCGCAGACGTCAGCAGCAAGAGGAGATGGTGCTGGTGCATGTTTGAGGAAAGAGGTGTATGATGAGAGGTCTTCTTCGCTGGGCGCCTGGGAGGGAGTGGCGATTTGGCATGCATGCTCGGCTGGCATGCTCGCCTTCGGCACGTACTGACCATAGCTGTCGCGTCCGCGCACTTCGAGAAACACCTCTGGGCTCGGCATTCGATCCAAGCGGAACATGGGCATCGCGTTCATCCAGAAGACCTCATCGTCGAGATCAATCTCGTACACGTACTCGACGAAGAGATCCGTCGTCGGCCGTGTTTCGTGGATTTGCAGATCATCGCTTTCGGTGCCCGGGCGCTCGGATGTCTCGTCGCCGAGGCGATCATACTTCGCCCGCGTTTCCTCGAGCCACGTTGCATACGTAGAGGGGTCGCGAGGGATAGATTCCACCATTTCCACACCCAGACCTGCTGGGTATGAGTCGCGAGGGTTGTAAATTGCAAAGAATTTCCCTCGATGACGATAGACGCTGATGATATAGATAACGGTCAGTGGTCTGCGAGTGGCTCGGACAGTATCTAGATGTTGATACTTACCGTAGGCCTCTGGTTCCCATAGTGTGATTCCACGAACAGCTGGAAGGGTCTTGCGATGGGGGTATGCAATGGAGGAGGCGAAGGCTCGGTCGAAACTTATAGGTATGTGTCTTGACTTGGGGTCTCCCATGGCCACGGGAACAGCGCTCCCACACTTTTACGTCTCGCACCGACTACTGACTCGGACTGACTCAATCGCGTGGGTCAGACCCCAATAAACTTCCTTCGAAGGCTCGTCATTTGCTATTTGCCCATTGTGAGTGTGTAGAACATTGTGGCTTCTAGGCATCGTGGCGTGTCATATGAGTCTTGAGGCCTCGAGGCCTTAAGGAGGGTCGAACCGTGGAGATCAAGCATCCCCTAAGAATGCAATCGATCAGATTTCGGTTCGGAATCAATGCCAAGGCGTGCCGTGACGAAAGCAGGTTTGCGCGACAGAGTAGTCCTGTAAGATACACATTATAAAGTTATAAGTCCATGGCTCATAATGATGCTAGCAAAGTTAGACGGCTGAAGGTCTTGAGCGTGGCGTTCCACTTACTACAAATGGGAAGGAATCAGTGTCAGGCATCTGCTTACACTCCAACCAAAAGTACAATATTGGACACTCAACGAAACCTCAAAAACGGCGGCGAGAATGCGTCTCGGTGACAAACTCTATCTGTGAGTACTTGAGTAATTGAGTGGTTACATGCACGGTTCGAAGGCGATCTCGAGAAAGGTTAGGCGATTGGGATATTTGGAACTGCCCGGCAACGCACCTCGTCGCCCCTCGTTCGGAATATCGGGTCCCTCTAGTTTGACTGATGTGCGCGAACCGCAATTCCCGTTCCCACGCTCCTACCAGTGCCAACTTCACACTGTACGGTTCAAACGTCCCATCCTGTAGATCATGTTCCACAGGCATACTTCTCCTTCAACTCCCGTTCGGTTCGACGCGGCTCCCCATGGAGCTTGTTGCTCTAGTCATTGAATCCCTTGACCATCGCAAAACCAGCGCTACGATGCAGGTTTTCTCTCGTGTGCTGGGCATGGAACGAGCTCTGTACATTCTTGTCCTTGTCTTAATTGAATCCAGTCTACCAGATTCTGACCTGCCCTGCCTCGGCCAGTCTTAGCGGCATTCGACCCCGATTATCACCATTGAACAAGCATTGCGGGAGTCCTCCGAGTCGTACCTCATGATCGCAAAGAGTATCTTCTCTGCCTACCTTTCCCTAACGAGCTTCGTTGTCTGATCATTGATATCAAAATCGTTCAAGACAGAGCCGCTGAATTCTACTATCCCGTTCGAACAGAATATGAAGAACTATACGAGGCTATACAACCTATCTGCAAGGACGGCACGTCGAAGAAGATCGGCATCAGCTTCATAGCGTCCATGGCTCCGACTGCGAGGACCCCCGACCCTGACATGAGGGAGGCGGCGGTGGGTATGTTCAGAGACAGAGAGGTATTCGCTCCTTTAATGGAGGCCGTTGATACTACCTTTGATGAACAGTATGGCGGGTGAAACAACCAACGTTAGTAGGCTTATGCTTTTGCTATACAGCTTTCAGAGTTTAATGCCGCTGTCCTTGCTCAACTAGCTTACCCCGACGTCCTTGGACTGCCTGTTGTACCTCAACCGAGCAGACCCGTCGTTCACACGGTTGGAGCAATTTCACAAAGACAATGCCGACCTCAGTGTCCTTCGCATCAGGCCCATACACCTCTGATACATAACTTTAGCCCTAATCTCGTCTACCTTCTTGCCCTACTGATTTACCCGCCTTCACTCTCTCGTAATTGCGCACGAATTTTTACCGCGCAATACCTCTGTTCTCAGCGCCTGCCATCTGGTCGTTGTAGGAACACACGAGCGAGCTAAACTTATCAAACCCAATGGTTGAAGTCACGAGTCGTCTTCGAATCGATTTGAGGCGCTACCTCCTCGCCTCGCTTTCCGTACGGTTTCATCAACGAACCTTGCGATCTGCCACTCGACGGTATTAAATCATAATATAAACGCAGCTTGTTATTCACAGTACGTCTACCCGCCTACTATATACCTACTACGCCGGCACACTAACAACCACGTATATCAGACTCTCCTCGTCGCCCACTCCCTACTTGTATTGCAAGACTGTCACGATTCCATCCTCGAAATTGAAGTCCTCCGTACCCTTGTCGTCAAGGATGTCGTCGCCCAAGATCTAAGGACACCGTCGTCAGCAGTTGTATCACAGAATGAGGCATGATGGTCGTACAGCAGACAAGTAGAAGTCGCCCTTGTTCGCATCTTCTGGCTCCTTCCTCACCTGAAAGCATCACCAGACGGTCAATATTGGGGGCCCCATTGGATTACTTGCAAGACGTACCGTGACCGGCCTGATCGTTCTGGACGGCTTGTACTCCCCAGAGCGTTTGTCCTCGATCCTGATGTTCAGGGCGGTGGGCACGTTCCTGGCAGTGTATTTCCACACGTCTTCGCCAGATGTCTCGAGCGACATCTTTCCTGCGGCGTATTCTACGAATGTAGTGCTCGAGATGATACGCCGTGTCTTCTTCTCGTACATGATGACGATGGCGCGACGCCAGTGGCCTGGGACGGCAGCCCTCTGTCCGGGAGTCGCTGGTGAGTGTCTGACGTCTGTTAGACGAAGAAGGGTATGGACTTACTGCACGAATAGCGCCGCTATAGCCCGGTTCCAGGCTAAGGTGTACACCCGCAGACTTCTCGGGGAGGATAGCATTCGTGGACGACATAGTGTGGATAGTGGTCGAGGTGGCTTGGACGATCTCGGATTTATGACGACGCACTCACCAGAAATCGTAGACTTTATACATCTCTCAAAGCATATCTTTTCGTACCCCTTACTTCGTAAGCATAATGTCAATCCCGACCCTTCAGTCCGTCATCATTCTTGCTGACTCAGTAGTGACAGAGGGGAGCGACCACAGCCGTCGCTAAAAGCTTCCGCTATCTCACGGCGGACAATGGACCCTTACCGCAGTCATCAAACCACCGGAGAAGTATTCGACTGCCGTCGATAAATAGCGCGATCACTGTCCACGCAGCCTAGAATAACATCGTTGACATCGGAGTCGACTGAATATAGGTATAATTCCGCTGGAAATGGGTGAATTTTGTTTATTGACCCTCTTCTCTACATGTTTTTGCGTAAGGCTGTGCCCTTGGCAGACCAAAAGGCGGCGCTGTTCGAGTCCAACTTCGATGTCGAAATCGCAAAATGAATCGATCCGTCGCGTCGTCTGGTATCTATATCCTCCGCGAAAACGGAGCGAGTCATAGAGACCCGTATGCTCTCCACCTCTTTGCTGGTCTTCCCGACGGTTTGGCATCGCTTTGAAGTCTCAATTAGCCCAAGCGTGCAGGTTCGAAATGTTGCAGAGGAAGCCACGATGAACGAAACAGGATGCCCTCGCTTGGTACTCCGTGGACCATGGAATGAGAATCCCGTCGAGTCACATTCCAACGACGACGTCGCTTCGATGGAGCGTTCTGAACCCTTCCTCCTGTCCGGAACTTTGATGTAGCGGCGTCGCGCCATTGCGCCCTCACACACTAGGTGAAACCACCCTACGGATATGACATCTCGTTCTGGTCGAAAACGTATGTCTACGGAATACATTTCATGTATAGGAATGATACGGGGGTTTGCTCTGCCGGAAGCAAACAAATTCTTGATCAGACTCCGCGATCTTCTTGTGTCAGCACTCGGATTGCCTTTCACCTTTAAATACGTGGGTGGGGCTCGAATTTCTTCATCTCAACTCTACTTCTTCGCACAGAACATGTCTGCACCTGCACCTGCATCTACCGAATCACCGGCACCTGCTGCCGCAAATACGACGCCCGCCGCCAGCCCAACCACCGGTTACACCGTCGAGATCAAACCCAACTTCCGCGGCGCTGTTCGTGCTGTAAGTCATACCTAACCCTCTATTTTTACATTCCCATTGACTCATCCCCTTGGATAGACTACGAACTCCTCTGGGTTCCAGCGAGCAACGTTTACGCTCATAGACAAGACAACCAACCGCGAGATCGCGTCGTCTGTCTTCATCGGCCACGGTGCTCGATCCCCCATGACCCTCGAATCCAACGGCGCGCCAGTATGGAAATTCGTCGGCCGGCCTGAGACGCGGATTGTGAAGGTGTTTATCGAGCATGCTAGCTCTCCCAATGGCAAGTTCACGCCTTCGAAGTTGGCCAAGCCCGTCACAGTAAGAACATCTCTGGACATCGCGAGAAGGAACGGGATTGACCTTGTCATTATAGATCAAGAAGGAGCCTGACGATGGACACAATGAGGAATACTACTTCTCCGTCGTACGTATATCTTCCCGTCTCAAAGAGCCAATGCTGACGGTATGGGTCACTACGCAGTTTCTATCTGAAGACTGGACCGATAACGATTACGATGACGGAGTCGTGACTATCACTCAGTGGAAGTGAAGTTCCAAGGCTATATAGTTACTCGCATCACTACTCAAACTGAATAACATGCTCCTAGTGAATGACGATGGTTAATGTTAGCATGTTTGAGCGAATGAGCTAGCGCACATTGGTAATATCAGATCCTGATTTGACCCCACATCGCTATTAGAACGCATCGAACCTCGCCAGGCATCAGAATCACAATATTGTAGCGCGTAGCATATCACGCTTCAATGCAAGTAGGCTCAATTCTAGCGTTCTTGTAAGTTTTGAAAGGCAGATATACTTACCAGAATATTTCTCATCTCGCGCCAAGGAACTACGAGATAGTACGCCTGGCGAGAACTGCACGGTTCGATTTTGAATTTGTCCCACCGCGTGACCGGCCTAGCGCCCAAGCTCAAGTCTCGCTTGGCTCCCACACGTACCATCACCATCGTGTTCATCAGGATACGTCTTATCGCCTACGACGAATGTTGGTGCGCACGCAACCTAACATAAAATACTACTAAACTGACGCACCTTATCCAGGCATACCATGCTCAATGAGGTACCCAGTAACCGCTATAAAAGCCTTCTTTGAATAGCACTATTGGTGAGAGTCCTCACCTTCACCGATTGTCTCCCAAGTTTCATATGGTCAATCCAGCCGGTAGGAATCAGTATGGGCCAAAGGATTGTCCGTCACAGCCCTCCTAGTTACTCGTCACTTGCTCACCTCGAATCCTTAGACCCATCGGATGAAGCACTGAAGGAAATGTTCCAGGAGTATGCGAAGGAGAAAGGTGGCTCAGGACTGACAGCGAAGGAGCAACTCGGTCGGCTGAAAAAGGATCTAAACCTTTCTATCTCGTAAGTAACCTGGAGACTTACTGAGCTATTTGGAAGTCCTAACGACTAGTGAATGAAGCGAGCGGCAACTCTACAAACTCCGCAAGCATCTCGAGGTGCCCTCCATACGCAAGTCCTTGTCCAAGCCCCAGGAACTTGCTCAAGCTGTTATCGATATCAAAGACAGCGACCTCACAGGCCGTTGGGGTGTAGCTCAGGTCCGACAACGCCTGGCGAACAGTGGCATCTTGATACGCCAGTGAGTAGTATTATCAATACTTAGTTGTCAAGACTTACTCTTCGGGATTAGTGACGAGTGCCGCAGCATCCTCCATGACCATTTTGACGAGGAGTTCGACCAGCGTTTCGTCGGCTGCAAGGGTAAGATCATCCGGACACCTCTCAACTGTCTAGGTCCCTGGCATCAGGTTCATTGTGACGGCCACGAGAAGCTTAACTCGCAGGCCCTTCAGATGGGTACTGTCACGCTTCCAATTTACGGGTTCAAAGATCAGTTTTCGGCATTCGTACCCTTGCTTCAAGTCCTTCCGTCAGTTCGAAATGTAGAGATCATCAGTCACCTATATTTGGATCTCATTGAAAGCTACGGCCGTGCGCATCATTTATTTATTTTATGTCTCATGCCTTATCATAAACCAGGTGCCCCGCTTCAGTTGGTCATGGATAAAGGCACGGAAGTCGGCGACATGATACGCGCACAGCAATTCCTTAGGTGGGAACTTTCGAGCCTCAATGATCCTGGTACTAACATGAAAACAGAGTAAATGTGGCACCGGAATACTCAGAGGACAAGTGGCCATCAACTGTGCAAGTCCAAAGCAAGAAGAACACCCCCATCGAGGGCTTTTGGCGATGGAAGCGCAATGGCGAGGGTCACAATATCCGCTCCGCAATCATCACCGGTCGTGAAAATGGATTATTCAACTCCAATAATCCGCTTCATGTGTAAGCTTCTTTCCAAATAACCTATACATTTTCATATCTACTCGTCTCTTCAATGAACACTAACCCTTGTGGTGGACCTGATAACACTTTGGATGGCTGTGGAATGATTTTTCCGCGTTGGCCCACTGGGAGCGACCTTTGCGCTCTCTGCAAGAAGCTGAGGGGAGTAGAATGGTCGAAGGAAGAAATCGTGCAATTTCAAGTACGTGGCTTTCTCTTGATTCTCTGACTTCACATTGAAGCTTGGCTGTAGAACAAGGTCACACAGTGCGAGATTTGCGGCCTTTGTGGGACTACTGTCCGGAACCCTTGTGGCACTTGCCTACGACTAGGTGAGCGGCAACCTTATGTGATAGTCATGGTCTACTAACATATATCTGAACATCAGACGCAGCTGAGAGAAACCAGCCGGCTCCGAATGCCGAGGCAACCCAGAACCGCCGTAACCTACTTGATGGGCGGCTTGGTAAGACTACGAACATACCCCCAGGACCAAGCACGCCAGAATCCGAGCTTACAGCCCTCCGGACAAATACTGGGGCACCCGGCAATTTCTCAATCTCACATGAAGTTCGACTAAGCAACAAAGCGGGAAGTGTCGATAAGGTGCTTGGGAAAGGATGCTATTGCTATTCTGAGAACTTAATGATGCATGGTACGCCTAGTTTCAATTATGGTTGCACACCTCAATTTTGATTCAACTCACGCTGTCTTCTTTTTGATATAGAATTACAGCAGCAGATTGTAGATAGGGTGAATCCTGTATGGACCGCAAATAATCATTCTTTTAGTCTTCAAATGTTTGTGACCTTCCATCTTATTGTTACACACCGTTCTAATGCAGCGAGCTTCATAGAAGTGATACTGAACTCCGGGCGAAGGGCAATTTAATGATTGACACAGCACATATGGTTCTTACCATCCGAGCTTGGTACAACCATCACAACACCACTCAATTGCGGGAAGTTTACCTTCAAGGCGCAACTGGAATTGCCAAGAACCCAAAAGGAGGATCTTTTCATCTTGAATTATTTGTGTACTTAGACCGGGTTCGTCTTGAATTCTCTCTCTCACCCAGCCGCCTCCTATTCCGCTACTAACATCAAGTAGTATATGGCACGCACACAGGAGGGAGCTACTGGATCTACCTTCGGGAATGAGATTGCCAATACATCCAGCCTGAAGAGGCGAGCCCGCGATATAAGTGGTGGAAAGGCAAAGCGAAGCCGAGGGCCTTGTATGCATATCTCATCTGTATCGCGCGCATGTGTGATCCTAATTTCCAAAAACAGCAGGAACAGTTCTCACCAGCCAGTTCACACCAACCAATACTCTTGCAAATCTTCCCATCCCTCAGATAACAACAACCATCACATTTCGCCACACCAACTGTTCTGTTGACGATAACGGTGATTCTTTCCTTACCGAGAACGATGCAACAGAGACAGGTTCTTTGGATAGGACTGAGATCCAACTTCCATCTGGTGTCCGTGGTCGCACAAAGACAATATATGGGGTACATTCATCTTCAATGCATGAGGGTATACTGACTTACGATCACTCTAGTTAACTATCGCAAACCGCCCATACATTGCAAAGAAACTGGTCAACATTGGAGATGGCCTTGTGATTGGCGGAGTTGAGCCTAACATTGCCGCAAAGTATCTCACTACGGACCTCATTAGACTGGCCCAAATGCGCTACTTCGCCGACTTGTTCTTAAAGTACGCCAATGAGAAGGGCGTGGAATTAGCTCGTGAGTCTTCAAACAACTGTCTGCTGCTTTACATTCTTGAAAACCCACAGCTTTCCGTGTATCTGATGGATTTTTGATCAAGACTTACAGTGGCAACAACATGCCGCCCCTGAAGAACCTGAACCCGAACCTGTTATGGAAAGGTTCAATGCAGTATACCTTGTTGAACCACGCCGCACAAGCTTTGCAGTCCTCAAATTCTCGGGAACACTGGGAACACTCAATAACATTGACCAGAAGACAGCAACAATGTCCGCGTTTAGCCATTATGTCCTCGAGTGAAGCGCTTGCGTGTTCATGTTCTCGGATATTCAAGGTACACATTCTTCTCGAGTCACAATGTGTCTCGGATGCTAACGGTATCATACAAGGAACAATGGAACCTTCAGCAACGGGTTTCAAGCTAGTACTCTTTGACCCAATGACTCATACAAGGACGGGGTATAGTATTCCTTTATCCCCCCCGCACCCTCTCACTTATAGTCATATTCAATGACATAGAAAATCAGGTCTTGGTGATCACGGCCTCACTGGCATCAAAGATTTCATCAACAACCACGAGTGCTCGCCAATTTGTCGCCAATTGATGCTTTGCAGCGTCGAAGACCTGGAAACTACATTCAAGACCCTGGATGATGCGGACTCAGACTCAAACTCGGACTCGGAATAAATCTAGATATATATCTGGCAAATGGACTTCGTAGATACTTGACTCTCCGTACCCCGATTAGAATACGTACGCAACGGAATGGAATAATACTGGCCGTGTGACGTTTATTGTCACGCGGCACTTTAAAATTTGAACCGTGCAGTTCTCGCCATTCGCAGAGATAGAGTCTAGCTATCAAGCCCTCGCTACATATCAGAGAGACCAAAACGAAAATGGAACCAGACAACGATACCTTTGTCGCAAACTGGGGGCATCCCCAATTCAGCTCCTCCCATAACACCTTGGTCAGACTACCTTCTGGAAATTCTAATCGAGGCTACGTAGTACATGGTTGATATTGACTTCTCAGAACGAATATGGCGCACGGATACCGTGTAACGTACAATTTTGGCTCATTAATGCGAAGTAGCGGCAGCAGCAGCGTCTTTCTCTATCTTTCGAACACGGGTTATCGCAGGGAGAAAGTCGATGACTGGCTGCCAGCTTTTGTATTTCGACTCTCCGTCGTCCGAATAACAATCCATCAACCGGTTTAGGCGACAATCTTCCCTCAGGATGCCACTCAGATACACCACTACTTCGGAGGCTGGGGAGTCTAGGGAAGAAGGCCCTACATCTAGTTCGTCCAGGGATGCCAGGGGCGGGGTGTCTCTTGTGGATGCCGATATAGGCCCCAGCGCGGGGGGCGAGGTGTCCATATAGAGGCATAGAAGTTCTAACAGGGGACATAACAACCCTAGTCTCGGCAATATGGACATAGGGAAGAGTGGCGGGCCGTCTACTCTGGACGTGGATCGAAGAGCGAGCCGTCGTAAGGAGGGAAGGGCCTTTGCGATGTTGATAAGGGCATCAACGTCCATGCGCAAGTCCATAAAAGCAAGACTCGTCAAGTGGGATAAACGGAGGAGTGGTCGGAATAGTTGCCACGTAGCAGGCTCTCTCTGCGGTGATATAGCCTCGGGTTCCCTGAGCTCCCATTCGACCATGCTCAGTGTCTCTAGGTTTGGGCAACACGTACTCGCAGCTTCGAGGACATGAAGATACCCCTCTGGAGACTGCCACTCGTCAGGATCAATGCTGAGACAGCATAGATCCTTGGTCTCGGATAATTTCAAGAATGATGCGATATCCTCAAAAGACTGGGATAACACCAATGTCTTGAGGGATGTAAACCCGTTTTGGGCGTACGGTAGTAAGAAAAGTGAGCGCGTGCGCCCTTCCCGCTCGAAGGGAAACTCCCAAGTCGAGTTCAGGTGCTCTAGGCGTGGTAGGAGCGCAAGATTACAGATGGCTCGCTGCGTGAGCAGTTGCGGAGTGACATGGATCTCAATTAAGTGTGGGAGGGCACTTAGTACCGCGGCGAGTCCTATGTCCGTATAGATAAAACTGGAAGCGCGAATGTCGAGGCGAGTCAAGTTGGGACACCTGTCCGGTAAGTAGGTCACCACTGATCGCTGTCCATCTAAGTGTTCAGGGTTCGTCGAGATTTCGATGGTCAGATTAGCGAGACCCTCGTGCACCAGCAACGGGACGCTGTACGCCATAGCTTGGTAGGGTATGCATAGAGAGCGCAGATGTGGGAACAGATGGCACAGAGCTCGACCCGTCGCTATTTCCAGGACAACCGATGTGGAATACATGCCGGCTCGACTGATCCGCTCGGATATGTGATATACGCGGCAGGCGTACTTTCGAAAGACGGCCCAGTCGCTGGACCGGGGACGACGCTCGAAAGCCTGTCTAAGTGTCAGAATCGCAGCTGGAGTACAATATCTATCAACACACATATTTCCCGTCCACTTGTATCACTAATGGAGCCAAAAGACTGAATAGAGGCCTCATAGAATGGAGCTGATTCCAGAGTATATCCAGCGCTTCATCCGACCATGTTTTCGACACAAGGGCATTATGAAAATTGTCGCGCGGGTCGCAGTACTGGAAAATGGGTCGCAGGAGCTCTCTCAGCGTCAGGGCGCCGACTATCGAGCTCATCGTCGTGGAAGTTGAAAAGGTGCAGCGTTGTCGTGATGGAAAGCGATAGAAGAAGCCTTTTAACTTCGTCAGGTGACTGGGAAAGTTGAACCTAGTTACAATTGGCACAAGCTTCAGCAGAGAACGGCACGGCAACAGCGGCCGCACTATAACAGCGGATTGGAACCTATTGTGATGCAGAGCTAGAGTTTCCTTTTTCCGCCTCTGGCGCGGAGGATAGAATAATGAAGGCCCCTCCTAAAGTCGGTCTCTCGCTCTTGAACTTATGTGTCCTCACGTAGTTGCTAAGTGGCTTCCGTTGTTAAGGTAGTAAACAACGAGGTCGTAGAAGTGGATCGCCATGTGAGCATCTATGGATACCCATCGTCAGGAGCTGAGAGAGTAGAAGCAGAAGGCGTGAGCTCACCTTCAAGACTTTACGTCGGTGTGTTGGTGGCGGCACGTTCTCGCTCTGGCGTCCATCCCACTGCCTCACTTCGCCGTGCTTCCTTTACTCCTTCGCTGGATACAGTTCTCCGGGACCACTCCTTATTCCGGAGTTTTTCGACTTAAGCTGAAACGATCGCCAATGCCAATCGCCCATCCACGACGGTCAAAGGTGCGCGACAACACTTTGGGGGCCGCGTCCCTTGGCGTAGGCGGCAAAGTTTGCGAGTTGGGGGTCGTTGCTTCATGGTTGGGATTCTTCATCCTAGAATCCCAAAGAAGCGACTCGAAGCAACTAGCAATCAATGGCAAGTTTCGCCCTCGCTTCTCTGACGATGAGATTTAAAAAGTCCTTCGTACTCGAGAAGCGAGTTCTCCACGTGCCAGCACAATTCGATGGGACCGTTCATCATTTGCTCAGCGGGGGGGAGGGGGCTGTCTTGTCTAAGAGACCCCGGCCCACGGTAGGCAGTTGTCCAACTCGAAGGGTCGGAGTCACTCGAAAAGTTGAAGGTCGTAGCCATTGTCAAAACAAATAGTTCATTACGCTGAACCACAGCCTCGTGGTGATGAACAGCGCATTGCGGTTTGTTGATCATAGAGAGCCTCCTGAGGGATTGAGCCTTGTTTGGTTCCAACGCCTGGGCCAAGCACCACCGATCAGCGGTCCGAAGCGCCCATTCTAAGTTTGAACCATCTCGCACTGTATAGCGTATGACAGACGAACGTCAAAATCTCTCCATAAAGACGCACTCTGTCAATGTGGCTTGCTCAGACGCAGGCGCGATTACGAACGAGAGACTCCCTGTGCAACGCCCTGGGAGACGACTGCGCAAGAATACGAAGAGTCCTATAGTGAGTCTAGCTCTCCTGCGTGCCCCGCGGATATAGACAAGTGCTCACGAGGAACATATGTCTAGGTCAAAGTATTCCTTCGTACGCACCTTGCCACTGCCTCCTCCGTCCTTCTCATCCATCGCTTGCGCGATTTCGACGCTGAAATACATGCCGATCTGAAGTTTGAAACACCCGAGGCGCGTCATCGAGGGATACGCGCTCGTTGCTTGCTGGGAACAGCGTGAACATGCCATAAAAGTCGTAGACGGCAAGCCGCAGCGTCGGAGGGATAATGCGTATCTCTTTTCCGTCCGGCCATAGGGCTCGATGACGATGAATAGAGGGCAGCGAAAGGGCCTTCGGATGGGCGACTCGCCCGTGGTATGCGGTGCGGGGTTGGCTTGTGGGCGAGATGTGCACGCAGCACGTTCGCGGTGTGCGTAGCGGTGGAGGGGGTGGCGCTATAGACGTGTCAAGACATGTACGGTTAGGAGAGGAGACGAAGAAGAGACGCACTTATGAGGAGGCCTAGGCGTGGAGTCTGCTACGCCTCCACGAACGTGCATATATCCTTATCCTGCCCGCATCGTGTAAAGCCGCCTCATATGTGTCTGACGTTCCCTCGTAATCCTCGTACGCCCAGGGCCCGGTGTTCCCCTCGCGCGTTCTCAACGTCTTGTAGTAGACCTTTTCTCTTGTGCGAAGACTGTCCGTTGGATTGGTCGGTGAGTCGTGTGTGTATATGTAAAGCGTCGTCATTTTCTGATTCTTCTCGGAGGTGCGCAGGGGTTGGACACGGCCTTCGTATCTTTCGGTCTCTCTCTGTCGTATCGTCTATGATGGGGGCCGCGCATTGTCTCGATCGCAGGGCTTACTACCTATCGCGACACTGATTCATGTGAAGTCCCAGACGCAAGCTATCACTGCTTTTTTTAATTTCCGAGGGCACAAACATGGGCCGACTATCGCCCGCCTGTAGTCGCTACGCTGGAGTCCCCCGACCCGCACATTGTAAGTAAAGTATTGCATTGCACTGGTGGTTGCGATTGGCTTTGATCGTTTCGCACTCGCGCAGTTTTCCAGGCCTTTGCCATGGCGTCTTTTCAGCACGCCACGGCCTTCGGGTCGACGGTGATATCCACTGTCGCTGTGGTTGCTTTGAAAGCGAGCACGCAAAACAGCGCACCGCCCGGCAGCGTGCCCTTCTGGGCCTGTATACGCATGGCCTGTGCGTCGTCACCACTCAGCAGCCCATCACCATGCCGAGGTACCCGCCCTCAGTGATCTTGTACGGCATCATCATGGCCGTCGACGAGCGGAAGGATACGACTTACCGTGGCGGTAGCGTACGACTTTGTGCGTAATCAAGTGCACTTTCCCTCTGACGTTTCTCCAAGATATTTTCCATCAAGCGTCCATCACATAAACAAGATCGCAGCCATGTAAATTAAAATTGAACAGCAGTGCCGTTTGTAGAACAACAACATCTACTTGTATTCCAACACGGTGACGATGCCATCATCAAAGCTGTAGTTCTCCGACCCCTTATCCGAAACGTCGTCGGCCAAAATCTAGGACTAAATCAGCAACATCGCAACAGAACGGCACCAAGGAATCGTACGGCAGACAGATAAAAGTCGGCCTTGCTGGACGCTGTAGGTGCCTGCCTCACCTGCGCATCACCGTCGTCAATATCTCATTTACTCGCCAGGGTAATGGAAGACATACCGTGAGGGGCTTCATCGTATTCAGATACTGGAATTTACCGTTGTAGTTCACCTCGATCGAGATTTTGACGTAGGCTCCCTTCGCCTGCGCGGAATAGAACCAGACAACAATGTCGTTGTCCGTCTCTAGGACCAATTCACCAGTTCGGGGACTCTTCTCGACGAAGGTGGTGGTCTCGACTGGCTCGCTAGAGTCTGCTTCATACAGTTGGATTGTGGCGCGGCGCGCAGGTCCTTTTGTGTCGGAAGCCTGGGAGGACATCACAGTGAGTATCTGGGCGTATATGTGTATGGAAGGCCGTGCCCACTCACCACTCGAACAGAACCGGAATACAAGGCATGTAGGTCGAGTCGGACACTGTTCTTAGCCGGATGTGTGTCTGCCATCGTGTGGGTGTTGTTTGTATGATTTCTGGGGTTGGTGACTGTTCGGTTACTCTCGCTGAATGCTTTATAGGCTTCAGCTGCGATGTCCAAGGCATATTTTAGCCATATTGGCTGATGTGGTGGCGATAGATGGACGTCTCGCGAACGCCACTCGACCCCTACCGCTCTCAAGCTACCACCGGAGACAAAGGGAGCTGAAGTCGGCTATCGGAATAGAGATCGCATCTAGATGCTAGGATGCATAACAATTGCGCCGCCATCGAACAAGGCTACTCTTCCCGTGTCCTTGGGCTGTCCGTTTGTGCTCTATTCGGACTATCCTTCGATCATGGGTAATTGTGAGTGACAGAATATACGCGGGATCCCTGAGTCGGACGCAAACCGACTCCTTCCGCAGTTATCGGGACTATGACCAGATTGTGGTTACGGCGCGACAAAACTAAGATGTGAGTCAGCTTCGCACTAACTTCGTGTTACCCCTTAGCCCTTTGAGAAGCTGAAGCACTGCACAGCGCTTGGTAAATATACACTGAGGCTATACGACATCGCGGAATATCTACGGCATGACATACAAACTTAGGAGGAAGTAACTAAATTCGGTCGCCCATTTTGACATCGGCCTCTGTTGTATATGTATGTCCATTCAACGGATCACGGAGGCAACTTTGTGCTTGCCTGATCGATCGTTCGGGATATTGATGCAGCGGAGAGCTGGCGCACGTCAATGGCTGACGCTTACCAGATACGATGCATGACGTGATTCGGAGGGCTACTTCTCCGGAAACAAACACCGCGACAGCGCGACTTACACACGCCACCATTCATTTGGCCGTTTTCCGTTTTCCGTTGATCTGCGCGCACTCTGATGGCCAAACAGCGTCTATACAATCGCCCCACGTATAAAATCACCTATGGTTGAAGGACACTCCCAACACCCATCGATAGCTCACAGCAATATCGACATCTCTACCTCGCGTTTCAACCATGTCCTCACCCATTGCTGAGAATGAAGTCACCAACGCAATCGCGGCCCCAGTGTCCACCGCCGAAGCCAAGCGCCCCATCGTAATCCCCATCAAGCCCGGTTTCAGCTGCACCATCCGCGCAGTAAGCAGCGTCTACCACCTCAGATACATCGAACTCATACGATCCACATCACTCACAGAATACGAATACATTCTATTACTCGAAGGCGCCCATCAGGCTGCTAAACGCGCAGGGCCGCGAGATCGCGAAGAAGACCTTCGCCGCTCAGGGCATCAACTCCGTCGTCGTGCCCATGAAGATCGTGTCGAGCGGCGCGTACGAGTGGACGTTCAGTGCCGCGCCCGAGGCGCGGTCCATAAACGTGGACATCCTGCACGGTAAAGGCGAGAAAGGTCCTTTTGAGCCGTCTAAAGTAGCCAAGCCCATTCAGGTGAGGATAAGGCTGTTCTGCGCATAGAGAAACAAGGCTCAGCATTGAAATGCAGATCCAGAAGAAGCCTGAAGATGGCAAGATCCACCAGGAATTCTACTTCACCATTGTCCGCCTTATGGTCTTCCCTTTTGTTCAAGCAAATTTGCTAACACTATGATAATCCTTGTTTTAGATTTTATCTGAAGATTGGACGAACAATACCTGGGACGACGCAGTTATCACTGTCGTTCAGTGGAAGTAGGATTTTGTCATTCAGGAGAGAGTATCCTTTTCCCTGTCGAATAATTACTATTGAGAACGCGTCGCGAGTCCCATAGTCAGAGAATTACTGGTGGGATCAGCCTATTAGTAATGACCGTTGATTCAATTCATCGATCAGGGGAGATGTACGCCAGGCCACACGGGCGTATTACATGGGCCAACCCGCGGAGTACGCCATACGGAAGTATATTCATCTGTTGAGCTTCGATCAGATCGTTGATGTGAACTGTCAAAATTACTTACCACTAGGATAAGTTGCAACGACATGGGCGTTTACTAGATAGCGGCTATAATTCGGCCCCCAGATTGTCCTTGATGTTGTGGCATCAGCCACCATACTTGAATCCCACTTCATCGATCCAACACAAAGAGCGTGAGGTCGTGGGATCGATAGAAGGGGGCACCCGCTCCTCGTTCTTCGTTACCCACGTCTAGTTCAACTCTCGGGTGCCAGATGCTGTAAGGCGGAGGCGAGCTCGTGCGCGTGAATAGCAAGGAGGAAGAGGTTGTAAATGAGCTATGTGCATTCACCATCAGCCAGTCGACGCGGGGGAATAGAAGTTGCCAGTCATTATTGGTCCCAGTTGTCATGGTAAACCTTAGCAGAATTAGAATATGTTCAAGTTCGGGGTGGCCAATGCGGTGTCTTCAACAATTGCTGTTGTGAAAATGGTACCTGTCTAATGGAGATACGTTGAAGGTCCAGGCATTCGATGGAGCGAAGGGGACCAAGATAGCAGACTTGAAGCTAAGCTAACCTTGTCGTCGCATAGTAGGTATATATTTCAGTTCCCATCGACAGTTCAACACGTGGAGATCTACAGCCAGAGTTCCAACTAAGAACAATTGTGCCTGGCAAACATCCGCGTTGTTGATCGGGCGGAAACAAAGCATTATGCTCTATTTCCATTGAATGACGGTAATGACTGCATCGTCATAGTCATTGTCTACCCAATCCTCAGACAAAATCTAGAAAAAAAACAGCCACAGTCAGCCAACTTGCGAGTCAGTGGGAGACCGAGGAAGCACACAATAGTGAAGTAGAATTTTTGGTGGATCTTTCCGTCCTCGGGGCTCTTCTTGATCTAGAGTCGGACACATTGAGCATTGTGTTTCGTAACACTCGCAATAGACACGTCCTCACCTCAATGGGTTTGGCTACTTTAGACTGCACCCATGGGCCCTTGTCGCTTTGCCCGTGGACAATATTCAGTTCGAGGGATCTCTTCAAAGGCGAAGCCTGAGCGCTCCACTCATTCGCCCCACTGGACTTGACTTTCATTGGCAGCCCCATACCATGGCCAGCAAAGGTAACACCGGAGCTCGTCCGACCGTTGGTAACGAGCTTAATGGGTACTTGCTGGTAGAAGTTGCTTTTGACGGTCTACAACAGAGCCAGATGCATGTGTCAGTGATGTGATCATGCACCTAGTCAACACGACCTACGCCGCGAACGGTGAAGCTGAAGCCAGGCCTAATTGGTATGCTGATGGAGGCGGGTTTGAGGCTGGTGCCAACGATGTTGTCGGTCGCAGGGACATGGACGACTTCGTTCTCCGTAGTAGGCAAGGACATGCTTCACTATATGGGCTCTGAGGAACGAGATGTAGGTGGGTTATTAGGTGCAGCTGGTTGACGGGGTGAGTAGGTCTCATTCAACGTGCTTTTATACCCATGGATGTGGTCTGACTTGGGTACGGTAGATGACTGGTGATTGCGGACGTGTACAA
Source organism: Pleurotus cornucopiae (assembly GCA_019677325.2). Taxonomy (NCBI): domain Eukaryota; kingdom Fungi; phylum Basidiomycota; class Agaricomycetes; order Agaricales; family Pleurotaceae; genus Pleurotus; species Pleurotus cornucopiae. Next base: position 64,683 of record CM033822.1, on the reverse strand, counting down.
AGTCCATCAGAAACAGCGGCTGCCAGGAAATGGCTAAATGAAATGGCGTGTTTATGGCACAGTGTCGTTTGCTCCGGGCGAAGTCATCCTCCGAGTGCGCCAGCTGCACTATCTGGTAGGTATTAGGTCTTGACGTAGTCCAGCCTCTCCGCTGCATCAAAATCCCGGTCTATCATATATGGAAGGTGAATAGACTTACCTCCTTGGTCCCTGGATTGAAGAGGAAGCCTGGGAGTAGATGTCAAATAAGTGGAGCAATAAGAGACTTCTTTCCACAGTATGTCATAGATCTGCCGAAGCACCATGGAGAAACTGGACGATGGCACTCACAATTTTCTTTCTTTGCGGTGCACTGCGAGATTAGCTCAGCTGCGAGCGATTCATATGGAACTCGGTTGGCAGTATGGTATCAACCCTCTTCCTCGGTGAGAGTTTGTCTCACCTTTGAGTTACATGACCAGGACCTACGTGTACCACAAGTGGGCCTAATGGAGGGAGGGTGTATTTCTTAGTCGACGCACGGATCACACGTACAACCAATGAATCTAATAAACCTGTCACTAATTCTCCGAAACTCCAAAGCCGAGTACAAAACGAAGCAAACCATGGCAATCGTGCGAAGGCAGAGACTAGCCTAGATTCAGTGTATTAGCGACTGGGCACTCATTCCCAGTCAAAAGTCAGGAAGCTGCCGTCGGTTGTAAAAAGTTCACACGGTTGGTACCGGGCGTCAGCGGTTGTAGCAGGTTAGCAAGTACATACTGCCGTGTCGATGTAACCTCATTCAGCTACCCAATGGTTGTGTGTACATGTGAGCACCAATGTAAGGGAGGTAAATAGGTTTCATCATCAACTTACACCCGACATCGTGAGTTTCGCGAAGCTGAAACAATAGCACGAGTTGCTCCCTGGTCTCGAGGTATGTGTATGCGAACAATTTCATTTAGACAATACTGATTGGCATCGTTAGATCAGGATGGTTCAGAACAGCCCACAACAAAGCGACGTCGAGTTGAGGCATCTGGATCTCGAAATCCAGGATCTCCTCCTCGTACTCCTCCTGGATTGCCGCCTGGATTGCCTCGTCCCTCTCCACCTCGTTCACCGCCTCGTTCACCGCCTCGTTCGCCGCCCGGACCGCCACCTGGACCGCCACCTCGTTCGCCACCTCGTTTGCCGCCTCGTTTGCCACCTCGTTTGCCACCTCGTTTGCCACCTCGTTCTCCTCCACCTGCTGATACTTTGAACCGAGGATCTGGACTTCCTGCGACATCTCAAATTCCTGATATTCAACAGTCGCTGAAATGGCTGAAGCTCCTTCGTGAGGCCACCCTGGATAACTCTGGTCTCACAGCGTCTCAACTGGATGCCCTTCGAAATCCCCAGCCAGTTGACCAAGAAGCTTTCGACAAAAACCTACGGTTCTCATTGGATGTCTTCTTGGCAAACATCACGGCAGCGCAGGCCGTTTATACAAGGAATTGTGCCGCTATCGAACGCAATACGGACGACGTGAAGATGCTTTCCGCGGATCAGCTCAAGCGCCAGCTGGAACACATTAGTGGCGTCTATGCAATAAAGCACGACATGTGCATGAACGGCTGCATCGCCTATACAGGTCTCTATGAGTTGCTCGAACAATGCCCCCAGTGCCTACATCCTCGTCGAAACCACAATTACGATCCGTTCAAGACATTCACCACATATCCCATCGGTCCACAAATTCAAGCTCAGTGGGCTTCGGAAGAAGGAGCAAATGATATGCGATACCGGCAAAGGCGTACCGAAGAGCTGCTCGAAAAGCTTCGTCAGAACGGTGGAAAACTCGGTGTATACGATGATTTCCTGTGCGGCAGCGATTATCTCGAGGCTGTCATCAACGGCGACATTACAGACGATGATACCCTGCTGATTTTCTCCATGGACAGTGCCCAGCTCTACCGCATGAAGCAATCAGATTGCTGGTTGTACATTTGGGTTATCCTCAACCTTGATCCAAACAAGCGGTACAAGGTTCGCTACGTTCTTCCCGCTGGATCGATTCCTGGGCCCGACTCCCCGAAGAACATAGATTCCTTTGTCTTCCCATCACTTTATCACCTCTCTGCAATTCAAAACGAAGGTGGGCTTCGCATTTGGGATGGTGGCAAGCACCGGTTAAGCTCCTCTCGGCTACGCCTTGTCTTTGTCACTGCCGATTCGGTAGCACTGGCTAAACTCGCCCGCTGGGTTGGCCATCTTGGCAGATTCCCATGCTGAATCTTCTGCGGTCTTCCTGGACAGCACAAACCAGGCGCACCCCACTACTTCATTGCTCTCCTTCGCCCTGATGGTCGTCTTCCTGCAAATTCTCATGGTGATATAACCATAGAAGCACTTCCCAATGGTTCAGCAACACGTTTCCTTGAAAATCTCCGCTCTGTTATCACCTCTCCCAATCCGACTCAATTTGAGCGTCGCCGTCGTGACTCTGGATTATCTGGTGTCTCCATCTTTTTCGGCGTCGAGCTTGTGTTCCCTCCACCCTTCTGCTTCACTGGCGATATGATGCATCTTGATGGGCTTAACCTACCTGACCTTCTCATCGGACTTTTTCGCGGTGGAAGTGACCTTGTTAGCACGTCTGACAGTGTCACAAACTGGGAGTGGGCCGTTCTTCATGATAAAGATACCTGGGTACAGCATGGCGAGCTTGTTGCAGATGCGAGGCCCTATCTTCCTAATTGCATTGAGCGACCACCACGGAATCCTGAAAAGAAGATATCAAGTGGTTTCAAGGCTTCGGAGTACCTCGTTTACGTCTACGCGCTTTGTCCGGCCCTTCTTCACGGTGTTCTACCCCATGCTTTCTGGAAACACTTTTGCAAGCTCGTCCGTGCACTCCACCTTCTCTCGCAGCGCTCTATCTCTTCGGAAGCTGTATTAACAGCGGACAAGCTGCTTATCGACTACTGCCAGGACTTCGAGTTGCTTTATTATCAGCGGCGCATGGACCGATTACACTTCATTCGGCCGTCTATCCATTTTCTTCTCCACCGAGGACCTGAAACACATCGCCTGGGACCAAATGCCCTACTAGCGCAGTGGGTTCTAGAGAGAACAATTGGTAATCTAGGTGCCGAAATCCGACAGCATCAAAATCCTTACGCAAATTTGGCTCAACGCAGTCTTCTACGGTGCCAACTCAATGTGTTCCGTGCGCTGGTCCCTGGATTTGTTGAAAGTGAAACTGGACCATCACATCTAGGTCAAGATATTGGAGACGGGTATACATTGCTTCACAAGACTGAAGACACGTCCCATCTATTGCATCCGGACTCACACGAAGCCTTGGCCCTTCACACTTATCTAGATCATATACAAGTTGATCATGACAATATCCCGGAGCTCCGAGTCACTCGATGGGCACGATTACAACTGCCAAATGGTCACACGGCACGCTCGCTTTGGGTAGAGCAGTTTACGTCCAAAGTCCCACGTCGGTCTCGTAATGTCAAGCTTATGGCCGACAACATTGTTCGGATCGCTGAAGTGATGTACTACTTCAAGTTTCATGTGAACGGCCTCACCCTTTCCCTCGCGATGGTCACTCTATATGGAACTCCTGATCCCACCATACTCGAAGACTCCTCCAATTTTCTATGGGTGTGTGATTTTCCCGCCGCAGGAACAGCTGTTCGTGTTGTTGATGCAAAATCGGTGGAGTCAGTCATTGGGATGGTGCCATTTAAATGGAAGCCGGTTATTGACCTTGCGGAGGGACATTTGATGAAACGAGGTAAATATTTTATGGTAGAACAGCTCAGTCACAATGTAGCTGTAGTGGATGCGAGTGAGAACAACGACGACGAAGAGTAGTGAATACAACATTCCATATATAGAAGTTCACACGGCTATGGTTGAGTTTGGCCTAGCGTTCCCTAAGTATCTTCACTCTCACCATCACCACACTTCACATCGTCTTCCAATCATATCTCAGTATGTCTGGCTTTAGCCATAGCTTCTCTCATTTTCCATATCAGCATGCCCAACGGACTCTCGGATCTGGTTCTCTGCGCCCAACTGGATTGCCACTGGCTGGATCGTTAGCATATCCAAATAATGGCACATCTATGGCACCAACTCAAGACTTCGAAGCAACATTCCCCTTAGATCCATCTCTTGGAGTAGCCGAAACTGCCTATCGACCTCTTGCATCAAACTCGGGCCTAACGGGAGGACAGGTGGACTATATGCGCCGCTGCATGGAGCTGGAGCAAGAAGTGAGGGTATCTAATGCGCAATATATGGTCCTACGGTGCGCATATACAATAAGCTTACAAAATCGGAACCAAATTTGCCTTCTAGCGATGCATATATTGCGCTCATCCAAGCTGTGCCGCAATTACTCCAACTTGTATCAACAACTCCTCCAGGACTACCCATACCGGTGTCACACTCTCCCGTGGTCAGGAGGGTGTCCGGGGAGCACTGGGTCTTTCTGGTAGATCAAGCGATAGCCCGGTTGTTYGTACACTTATTTGTTTGTTAGGGTACACCAGTTAGCCCAAGGTATGTCGTATTAGGAGGAGACAGGGGTATAGGGGTATGCACAGGGGTGTGAACRACGAATCCAAATGAAGATAGGAGTCTTGGTATAGTGCCGCGAGCGTGAGTGACCACGAAGGCGAGCGGATGATGACCGTATGGAAAGGTTAGCAAATCAAGGGTGAAG
>CM033822.1:10701-59464 GCA_019677325.2 Pleurotus cornucopiae | reverse complement strand
TAGACAGCACTCAGTGCTGAATCCCTTGTCTGATGGAAACGGAAGCTCGAAAACAGAAGAAATAGGCTTCCGATGGAAGGAAAAGGAATATAAAATGGAAAGGAGGAAGAAAGGGGCTCCTGAGAGAAGACAGGAGTTTTCCGATGGAAGACGGGAGGTTTCCGATGGACGACGGAAGCTTCTGATGGAAGATAGGAGGCATCAGATAGAGGACAGGGGAATTCTGATGGTAAGGAAGGTTGGGAGGGTATGGAGAGTGGAAAAAAGTAAAGGAGGCAATAGGGGAATAGGGTAAAAGAGCGGAATGAATAGGGGTAACAGTGGTGACTGCATTTCCGGAGYGCAAGGAGAATAGGGGCAGACAGGAGGGCGGAGGAACTGATAGGAGAGATGGGTGGACTGGGTGGTATTGACTTGGCAGTTCAATTGAGTAAAATGACCCATTCTGACATGAATACCATGTCGTACAGACTTGGTTCATGACACCGGTGACAGGCTTTTCCGCACCAATCTCTGGTACTTCTCCGGCTCTTACGCTTCCGCAACTCCTTCAAAAGGATTACCCGAATGTGAGGTACTGGCGAAATACGGAGTATCAGAAGCGCGACAAGCAGGATACTACACTACGACACAAAGAAGACAACAGAAAGACTATGATGTATCTGGAGGACGAAACTGGTGCCCAAATAAGCAAGTCCCTTCGCTCACGGCTCTATAACCATGCATTTGCATTCTGGAAGGCGCTGGATGACTCTGGTATCAAGGTGACAAACTTTCGGGAGACAAACTTGGACATCATCAAACGGTTTCGCAACTCCGTGGAGGCCGACTTCTCGTTTCTTCGACTATGCGAGCATCACTGGAAGGCCGACGAACTCTGGAAGCAGACGTGCTCAACATATCTCAAGAAGCCGGCCAGTCGTGACTCGAAGATGGACATCAAAACAGAATGCTTACCAACTGAGGTCGTGGCTACGGCAGCAGTCAAGGAGGACTCCCCCGAGCTCGCACTTGAGTACATGGATGAACCGATTGAAATCTCCGACAACGAACCCGAGCCTCCTGCGAAACGCGCAGTTCCGGACACGGAACCCAAGGGACCTTCTCCAAAGCGGCCGTGTCTCTCTGCCAAGACTTTGGCTACCTCTACCCCCAGCACAGGACGATTGGATGGTACTAGTAGTGCTAGCGAGGGCAAGGAAAGGGCCCCACTAAAGGTAAGTTAGTTTGTCTCGATCACTGCTTGTACTCTCACTTAGGTTTCTATTTCCTTAGCTCATCAATCCATTGTACGTGACATTACCTTCATTTTTCCTGAGCTAACATCTTCTAGGGCCCGCCTTCGCATGTCTACGGCTACCAAGACGGCAGACGAGCCCACCGTTACATCACCTACCAGCTCGACAACGAAAATTCCCTCAAGCATCTCCCAACCCCCTCCCGAGCGTGTGCATGCCCCGATCCCGGCCGAAGCCATTGCTGTCGCAGACCTTGCAGTCCTTGCTGTAGTTGCTCCCCCCGAAACAGAACCTTTGGCACCGGTTGTCGCCTCCACCTCCCAAGCGGCGGATCAGGCAAGCATGGCGACACGATCTGCTCCGAGGCGCCAGCCAGCGAGTGCGCAGCTCTTCGCGCCAAACAAGACTAGCAATACAGCGAAGTATGTTAGTCTCAATCACGCTACCAGTTGACTCATTTCATATCTTCTGTACTAGGTCCATATGTGGAAGGGAGTGGAATGTGTCGCACCCCAATGGGACGAAAGGCGAATTCGAGGGCTATTATAAGGCGCTAACGGAGGTAGAGCGGCAGGTAGGTTTATTTGATCCATCAAGTTGCCCTTGTAGTAACCACGACCACCTCAGCGATATCGACTTCAAGAGAAAGAACTGGTATGTAATGCAGCTGCTCTTACCTCCCTGCTATACTCTGACCTATCTATTCTACCAGAAGAGATCCAATAAAGAGAACATGAACAGCGCGGCAAAAATCAATGTCACGGCTATGAAAGGTTCCACATCCGCGCCTGATGCCAACGACACCATCGTCATGGCTTCGATGTCCAGTGAGTAGGCAATTGAGTGATTGTAGGCAGTAAAAAGGAAGAGAAGCGTAGCGGGGAACAAGCAGGATGCCTGGGTTTCACGTACTACTATAATTACCAATAATCCCCTACAGTAACTGGTACAAACCTACCGTACCCAATAAATCATTGTCTCGTTATTCTTCAGCTTGATATGAGTGACGAAAAGGTTTCTATTGGCTGTAGCTAGCGGTACAAAAGTATACTAATAGAAACTGATACAAACCGGCCGCAACATCCAATGTCATCAGCTGAGAGCCCATTAGAGGAGCCACCATTGGTTTCGGTCAACGCTTGACACTACACTGATCCCACCCGATCCCAACCGATCCCAACCTAGGGATTTTTGACTGGGACTCATTATCCAAAGGGTTTCCTCTCCGATAGTCGACTTCAACTTGCTTTGTCTCCGGCGGTAAAGTGTGAGCGGTAAGGGCTGCGTGGTGTTCGTGAGATACACTGGTTGTCTTATCCATCGCCAACATGTCAGCAAATATATGTCAATTATACCATGGATATCGCAATTGAGTGCTATAAAGCCTTGTGCTTCGACCAGGATAAGGCTCGCTACCCCAAGCAAGACTAACACCACTACTCGCACGATGGCAAGCACTCAAGGAGTCCGGGACAGCGTTCGACTCGACCTACAACCTTTTTATTCTGGCTCCATTCGGGTCGTAAGTGGGCACAGCCATTCCTCAGATAGTCTGGCGAGATGCTCACCGCGATAATCATGTAGGTTTCTGACACCCACGGTCCTGCACGTCGCGCCACTATTGAGCTGTACGAGGCAGGCTCTAGTGAGCCCATCGAGACCACCACCTTCGTCAAGAAGATGCCAGTCAGAACTGGTGAATTGGTCCTGGAGACGGACGACGACAAAGCAGTCTGGTTCTATGCCGCCCAGGCGCAGGGAGCGTACATCAAAGTCTCCATCGAGGGCGACCATTCAGGCAAATTCGAATACTTGAATACCATGAAGCCAATCACTGTATGTTTTACTTTGCCCTCCCGAGTAGAACTGGTGTTGACAATGAGCATGGGTACGCAGGTGAGACAGGCACCTACGACATCCAGCAAATTTGACTTCTATCTATCCGCTGTATGAACTCTCAATTTGGCTCGCTATTTCCCGCTGATTCCGTTGTAGATATTGGCCGACGACGTTCCTGGTAAAGGGACAGAGCACTACAATTTCGACGATGGTGTTGTCACTGTCTTGCAGTACAAGTAGATTGTGATTGTATCTCCGTAGAAATTATAGAGCCTCAGAGCCGCTTTGCCTTTGATTTATCTCGTTGTTTGACATCGAACTGATGCAAAGGAATCAGTACACTCTGGTCTCCAAACAGCATTTAGATACCGACGTCCCTCCTCGGAATCCTCTATGGCCATTGTTTGATAGATGAGACTGTGATTGGGGTTGGTTTGGGGAACGAATTCAACGATCGTCTTCACGTAACAACCCTGCGACGGTGTCACAAACGACCTCAGGCTCCTCCATCACTGCGAGAACCGGAATATACAACGGCGCGGAGACTTTGTGGTACTTGCTTGGGATGGCCCACAGCATACCAGGCGCGTGATACTATGTCGTAACCTTTCGCGATATCCATGCCTCAGACTCTACAGGGACTCCTGCCCAGTCTGTGCGGCATCGAGGGGGAATGGCCCGACAAGGAGGCCGGCGATTGTAGAATAGACAGTTTCGAAGAGGAACAGAGGGCACCGACTGAGCAGGGTGGTTCTTTCTTGCACATGCCGACTTTGAGAGCAGTAGGAGCAAGCGTCGTGATAACATCTCAGATTCTGTTTCGGTGAAATCATGCAACATTTGGCGAGAACTCTCTCGAGAATATGATACAGTAGCCCCCCAAGCTGGCTTCGTGAGATGATAAACACCCTTGCACTCCCCAATGCAGTAAACACTTTTCTACGGATGAGGGAGCTCTAGAGCAGGCTGCGGTGAGATCGTGTTCTTTCGAAATGCCTTGTAAGTCGAGGACCTGATCGACGTTTAGGTCTTCGCGGCTTTCGACCTCCAATTGGGCAGCGAGTCGCACAATGTTGATGTGACGATTCACCTCGCGACCTCGTTGAGTCAGCCGTCACATACTGGCCATCGAGTCGACTCAGAATAGGCGCAGCTTCCGCAAAGCGGCGTCAACATCCATCTCTACTGGGTTACTGGGTTTTTGGGAAGCACCAATGCTCATTGCTTGTCTCTGGCATCCGTGACTCCTCGCGAAGTTTGTGCGTCACACAACGTGCACTGATCGCTAACTTTCTCCTACTTCGGCGCTAAGTAGAATGTCATTATTTAGAATAACTCTCAGATGCTCTTATCTGAGTTAGCAAAGAAAGTATCTTTTCTATAGATTAGATAACACAGACATTAGTATTTTTCAATTAGCAATCAATTAGTAAACTCAGGTTTATGAGATAACAGTGARATAGCTTGAATAATACTTTTCCATGAGTTATCGATCAGTTATCAAAGATCAGATATTCCATACTTTCAGTAATGGTATTTTACTATTATTGAAATGTTATGAAACTGGCACGTGCAGTGTCCGGAAGTGTAAGGGCAACCTCAAGATGGCCGACAGCRCRAGCCTAGCAGAGGGAGAATCCAAAGAKATGAATAAGDCTAACTACAATRCATGAGAGAGCTGCTCACCTAGCAGAGGGAGAATCCAAAGAGAACAGRATARGGATTCTCCATGCTAGGARGCGAAGTATATACTGTAGTAGCGTGGGAGGAAWGAAGGATAACTGTACAGTACACCAGCCACAAGTCCGAACGAATATCACAAGGTACGAGGGGGCATGTGATAATGAAGTGGAAGGGGAAAGTACAGGAGTCGTGCCAGCGACCTGGGGAAGTAAGAGCGAAGAGAAATGAAGTGGGGAAAGAGGATAAAGGTAGTCCGGACGAGCCCCGAAGTGTATAGACGAGTCCGAGCGAGTCCGAGCGAGTCCGAAGTTCGGGAAGACTCCGGAGTCACCGGACGTGGCTCGGATGCGAAGGGAGTGGTCGGAAAGGAAAGGGAGAGGAAAGGGAATGAAGGGGGTGTACGTAAGAGTCCGTGGGATGAAGGAAACAAGAAAGGAACAAGGAGGAAGGGAGAGGGACAGGGGAATAGGGGAAAATAGGAGTGTCCCCTTACAGTAGGGGCTAGATGATGGCGGTGAGATGGTGAGACAGTGAGGTGGTGGGCCAACGGTGTCATATATCCGCGAATATGTTGAGAATTTTTCGTGATGCGTTAATGCGCTGGTGTGTGTCACTGTGTGTGTATAGTAATGGAGGTGGAGAGGCTTCGCGAACTTGATCATCGTAAATGGGAACAGAACTCCGAGCACGATGTTACTCACGATACTGGCCACTACAGTGCACATCACGATCGGTCTACCATTCCATCGAGGCGTGAACACGACTTTCGGTGATGCTCGAGATTCGACATGCAATATTCGAACTGATATTCAGTACTTAGGTCCTAGACCACATTCTGCTTCGTATCCACGAATGCCCTAGTGCGAATTGTCTGAGTCGGAGAGCAAGATACGAAGAGAGAAGAGAGTTGCCACGAGTGCTACACACGGACCGTCTACCAATATTGCTTGGAGAAAGGGGAAGGAAAGGGGTAGAGGGGTTCACATTCCACACACCCAGTAACTCACTTCCTCTTACTCTTTCAGGACTACATACCTTAGAGCTTCCAGGTATATTTACACCATATATCTCCACAATAGAGTACTAAACAACCACGCTGGTACCGTTTTCACCACACTACCAGCCCCAAATCCAAATCCAACGAATCGAATTCAAAGCCTACCCATGATTGAAGTGATGGATCGTCAATTTCATAGGAGATTACTTGCTGTGCGCGTGTCTCAAGCGACGCACAAGATCACTAATCGATACACTGGTATGTTTGCAGATTTGCAGATTTGCGGATTTGGAGATCTGCGGATTTGCTGGTTTGAGGACAGGACAGGACGCAGGGAGTGCGCACTTGAGCACTTGAGCACTTGAGAGAGGACACCCCACCGAGAGAGTAAACAGCGCATATCTCAGGGCTCCGCGTCGACCGTAGAAGGATGGGTGTATCAAAGAAGCGGGGGACGTGCCGAATTCGATTTCTCGTCATTGTGGTACCACAAGTACGCACCGTGCTGCGCTGATTCCTGGAACGTGGAGCTAAATTTCCTACACCTAATGAATGGGGAAAATGGTAGCAGAGGCGAAATGGTGGACGGCGGACGGCGAACATGTTGCAGCGGAAGGAACGAAACCACCATCGTACACATTCATGAGATCAGTGAACAGATTAGACGTTTGGAGCTCGGTGTGGAGGGGAGGGAGGGAAGGGGGTAATGACGGTCTCCCCGTCTTCAAATATCAATCCCTCAATCCCAATATTCCACGCAATCTATGAGTCCCGACCATTTGTCGACGGACGCAGTCACGCTGTTGGAGGAAGGGATACTACGGGCTGACGCGCTGAAGGCGCCTGAGGCCTGAGCTGTGGCTGATTATGCAATCCATCGAGTACGGCGAGAACGAGACACGGGAAGGTAAGCTGGGGATCGAATCATATCAGAGTATCGTCAAGATAAGGCAGAACGCAGAACGCACAACGCAAGGCGTGGGGTAGGTGCTAGGACTCAAGTACTCACCATCACCGTTCCTCAGCCCCAATCCTCACCAAACACATTCCATCGCGTTCCTAGCAGCGTCATAGCTGAATCGTTCTACTTCGGTCTTCAGGGGTGCCCGGATGCTGGATCCCAGAACGTGGAGAAGGATAAGAGCACCATGGAAGAGTGGAGGCGAACGAGTGGAGAGGGCAGAAGTATAGAGAGGAGTACGGAGATAAGGGAAGTGCTGGGGGCGCTACACATAACATACCACATAACACATACCACATACTGTGGACCGCCTTCCTGTCTTCCCGTCTTCCCTTCTTCCCTTCTTCCCTTCTTCCCTTCTTCCCTTCTTCCCCTCTCTCAGTCTTACTCACTTTCCCATCTTCCCTCCATCCCCCTCTGCCTCCCGGATGTCGTCGTTATGTAACAGCTAACTGGCGCCCTCTAACATTTGACGTAAACTTTGAGGTTTGAAATTTTAGTTCTGAGTTTTAGGTTTTAAGTTTTAGGCTTTAACCATTGGTTCTGTCGTTCCTTCGGGAGAAGCAATCTACTTCCTAGATAACAAGCGCCGTTATGCCGATTTAGTGCCGATTTACCGTGCTCTGTTTTCCATATCCTGCTTACCACGTACCATATACAGTTTCCCAGCGCCCCTCCTCCCTCCTCCCTCCTCACCAATGCCCCTCCTCACCAACGCCCCAGCTCCCCTCCTCACCAGCTCCCACCCTCCCCTCCTCCCCAATTCCCCAATTCCCCAGCTCACCACCTCATCAGCGATGACAGCAACATTCGACTGCTGCGCGCAAAGAGCTGTCCGTAGCATCGCAGTACGCGCTGCCTGCTGGCTCCTTGGCTCCTTGCTTCTTCGAACCGCCAGATCCCATAGGCCAGAGGCCAGAGGCCGGACCCTAGCTCAGCTCATGCATCGTGCATCGTGCGTTGCGTATATCGCGCACCGTGCATCGAGTGTGGAGTGTGCGGAGTGTGGAGTGTCGCGAATCGCGCGTGCGGTTTCGTGCGTGGAGAATGGTCTGTTGTGCCGTTCGTAGCGTATTGGGCGTCGTGTGTCGTGTGTCGTATATCGTATATCGTACAAGACCCCGAATCGACGCGTCATCAACGCGTAAGAACACACGAAGGTGAAGGTAATGAGTAACAAGTAGGTGAAGATAGTGAGCAACAAGCAGGTATAGGTAGTGAGTAACGAGGAGGTGAAGATGCGCAGATGTGGATAACGGTGGAGACGCAGAAGAAAAGGCGAAACGGAAGACGGGAACGCTGAGTAGCTGGTCGTCTGTTCGACTTGGAGACGGGCGGGCTTGGAGACGAGGAGACGAGGGTGGTGATCTAAGTGCGAGACAGGGTTTGAAAGAAGAGAAGAGAAGAGAAGAGAAGAGAAGGGAGTGAAGCGTAGTACCGGGATACGAAGCAGAAGCGGCGCATGGCGCAGATCGTGAAGAGCAAGGAGCAAGGGCGGAGAGTACGGATGCGGATGCGGGTATTCACGCGGTCATGATTCAGTGCGTACGATCTCCTCTCCTCTCCTCTCCTCTCTTCCCCTGCATACACCCTTACTTACAATCCCCTCAGCCTCTTACAATCCCCTCGGCCTGCACACAATCGGCGTCGAGGACGGATGATGTGTAAATCGACAATGCTCGAAGACGGAGACGGAGATGGATGGATGAATAATGCCGGTCTCGAGGCATGTGAGGACGTATGCGTATGCGTATGCGTATGCGTATATAGGTATATGTACGGTGTACGCGAGGAGTGCTGCTGGGCGTGGTCATGGTGCACGTCTAGTAGAATGGACGGGAAGGGAACTGAATGGAAGGGAAGGGAAGGACGGGGAAGGGAAGAGAAGGATGGGAAGGAATGGATGGGAGAGACGTAGAGGAGGTGTAGAGGAAGCCTGGAGATGATTGATGCTCGATGATCAGTCTCTATGCGCGCCGGTTCGCCGAAGGATCGTGATGCATGATGCCTGCTCACGACCTGCGCTTGTGGAAGCAAGCGGAGAGGCGAAAGGCGTATTGGTATTGGGTGGAAGAGGCGTACTTGGTACCTGGAGGAGGAGATTGAGTGAGTAGCGAGAGCGGAAGATAATCGATGATGATGATGAGAGAGGGAGGGAGAGAGCGTACGAGCGTACGAGTTGGAGGTTAGGAAACTGCGCTCTGAGTCTTCTGGGCCCGACGCAGCGCTTAGTATACTGGTGCCTTTACGAGGCCGGGTTAGTCCCGAGAGGTGGAGAGGGAAGAAACGGCGGGGCGGCTGACTAGCGCTGGTATTGGAGCGTTTGAGAGTCGTGTGACTTGTAGAGTATGGTTGACTTGCGCCGAGGAGACGGACGGGAGGAAGAGTACTGCCTAGTACTGACTAGGATTGGCATGGACTCGAGTCATCGATATCGTGGTCGACGGCGACGGCGAGCGAGAGGGCGAGGAGGAGAGTAGATTGGGTTACGAATAAGCGCTTGCCTACTCCCCTGGCCTCCTATCCTCTCGCCTTCTTCCCTCCCTACTGAGATATGTTATATCGTTGATATCCACCTACTTTGCACCCAGTCCGGCCCGCCTACTTATCCCATCTCGAACAGAAAATGCGTACACGAACTCACTGAATCCACGAGTCTCCGCTTCCTCCCTCATTTATGGTGTGGTGTGGAGGTGTGCGTACGATATCCTTTGTCGTTTTATCGTTTCTCGTTTCTCGTTTACCCTTCCGTCGATTCATTATGCCGTTTTACCGTCTTATCGGTTTATTGGTTTATTGGTATCCTGTGTCGTTTGCCGTTTGCCGTTTGGTGACTTGCCGTTCTACCGCTCGACCGGTGGGCGGGTTTTTACTGCAGCTAGCCGCGTTTCACGCTCATCCCAGGCCCCCACGCGCGTCCACTTACCCCACGTCCATCATCTCGCCTCCCGCACCTCCGCCATCTCTCCCGTCTCCCGTCTCCCACCTCCCGACTCAGCCACTCATTCATTCATCCTTCACTCGCACTTCGCAGTCCGTACGCAGTCCGTAGAGCATGATGCATTGATACACCCTACACACTACACCCTACACCTCTCACGCCGTCTACGCTCAATCTCTCATATATAAAGCAGATGCGCAGAGATGAAGAGACGCAGACACGCAGAGAGAGACTACGTGCGTCCTTTCGCGATCGAGCTCGTATCCCCTCCTCCTTTTCTCCGCCTTCGTCTTCGTCCCTTGTCGACTTGTCCCTTGGGCCCTGAGATTCGTCGTCCCTTGGGCCCTGGGATTCGTCGTCCCCGTTTTCTTCGTCTTTGTCGACTTCCTCGGGGTTCTTGCCGTCTTCGTTTGCTTCTTTGTTGTTTTCTGGTGTTCTTCCTCTTCTCTCACTCCTCTTCAACCCTCCTCTCTTCAACCTCTCCTTCCCCTCACTCCTCTTCTCCTTCTCGACACCAACATTCCAACACCCTTCTCGACGTCAACACCCTCTCCTCCTCCCCTCCTCCCTCCCCCCTCCCGAACTCCCGACCGCACGCCCACGCCCACGCCCACGTCAACCAGTATCCCGCCGATCGCGCCGATCGCGCCACCTCTACACCACGTCGAGCGTCGCTGAATAGATGACGGAGAGTTACGTTGGAGTCACGTTGGAGTTGCGTTGGAGTGGCGTTGGAGTGGCGTTCGAAATAGGTTGGAGGTGGGTGTGAGTTGCGTTCGAAGTAGGTTGGCGTGAATGGTTGTGGAGCTGGTCCCGGCCCCGAGAGACGGTGGCTTCACTCAAAATCCACAGCTTTGGACCTCAAATGTGCGTCGCGCGTGCTCGTTTACTCGTCGGGTCGGGAGTAGGGGAGGGCGGTGCAGAAGAGGGATGCGCGGTGGCAGACAAGGAGAGGTGTTCCACCGGGGAGAGGAAGAGGAAGCGCAGATCGTGAATGTGAATGCCGGGAGCCCAGGAGCGTATTGCGCGGAGCGTGTTGCGCGTTTTCGCAATGCGGCGGCAACGGAGGGGGTGGTGTGAAGAAGCGGGAGCAGGTTTGGGCGTTTGGAGGGTTCGACGTTTGTCGTTGAATGTTTGACGTTGAATGTCTGTCGTTTGAACGCTTGAATATGTGATCAGAGTGAACTTAAACTTAAACTTATCCCAAACGATATGATACGATACGATGAAGGGATGAAACGATGAAGCGATCGAGAATGATTAATGAACACCGAGTTTACGGGCGGAGGACGGGGGGGTTGGGGGTGTACAGCACCTGCACCTGCAGATGATCGATGGGACATATGAGATACAAGCAGTCCACGGTCTACTCGAGTATGGCGGCCTATGGCGGGGTCGACATCGCAGACCTAGGCGCTACACACGTAGGCGCGTGTCTGTTCACGAAGACGCGAAGAGAGTGGATAGGACGCAACGCACGGAGATGGCGAGCCGGTCACAGGTGCGATGAGATGGGTGACTCGGGATATCAGGATAGTGAAGTCGGCATAGATATCGTCTATCGTCTATCGTCTTATGGACTTCCTTCAACGTGCGGACGTGCGGACGGAGGGAGTGTTACTTGATTGATTGATTGATTGATGTAGAACGAAGGCGGTAGGCAGTAGGCGTTGCGCACACTGGATGGGGCGGCGGCGTCGAGCGTCGAACGTTGGACTCTGGAGAGATCTGGGGGCTGGGGGCATGGGCGTGGGCATACATGTATACTCAGCGCGTCAACCTACTCTACTCGTATTCGTATGTACCTCTTCAAAATTTCGAAATTTCGCCCGTCATACTGTTCACCAAACGCACCGTCAGCGATGACTCCGCTTCTGCTTCCATCAGAGATCATCAGAGATCATCAGAGATGCGAATACCTCTCCCTCTACCTCGCTGAACACAACATACACATCACCGCCTCCCTCATGTATGTCGGGGTAGGGGGTCTGGGGGTCCACGCCGTCGGAGCCGTGGACATTTTGAAGCTATGGATGTGTTGAGGCTCATTCTGATGCTGCTGATGCTGATCTGCTTCGACGCGCCGTCCTGCAAAGAGAGGGTATAGCCTCGTATAGCCTCGCATAGTTCTTCGTATCTTCGTATTCTGTGCGAGCGGGTAGGAGACTTCGCGGTGATGTCTTCAGCGATTTTGATTTTGATTTTGATTTTGATTTTGATAATCAATAAGAGGCATAGGAAGTTCATACTCCGCTGTCATCAGTGGGTTTGATACATCATGTATCACACATTCCTATATGATTTATCACCCGTACTGCTACAGGTGGAGCACGGCAGAACGAAGCCCATAACATTCCCAAAGGCTGCACTTGCGCCAATGGGAGTGTTTCTATATATAATGGAGCCACTGTTGATATCAGATCAGTGGGGCATTCCATTATCTCACCAGAAGACAGGAGACGTTTACGATAGCGTACCAGCAGGTGGCTGCGAGAAATGATTTGATAGATCACAGAACATGGGCCCCTCTTCGGGTGAAGCAATCTATCCTGTCAGATTCCCCCCAAGACCCTCTTCTTATTCGTGCAGTGAACTTCGAAGTACCCCTGCTGCGTGAAGGACTATGGACGCATTCTCATCGTTGCGCAAACGCTCCTCGATCACTCAGGAACAGGCTGACGCCCTGTAAGTAGTCCACTCGGACGCTCCACTCTCATGGACTGACTCTGCTGCAGTGGCATCTTGGCGTACGCCTGCACAATCCCCGGGACGATCCTCTGCTTTCTAGTCCTCCTCGCATATGGTGCCGCCGCTCTGTCTCCGAAGGGAAGGCCACACCTAGACCGAGTCAGCTTTCGGCTCCTTTGCTACTCTTTGTTCTTCAAGTGAGTCTCCCGCTTGCTTATTGTTGTCTTCCCAGCTAACGTCCTTCAGCGTTCTCTACGGCATAGCTTTCTCAGTGACCGCGGCACAGACAGGCCCGGGATCGCTGTGCAATCTTGGCGCCTTTGCCGTGAACGTGAGTCATTCGCTTGCCATTCCATTCAGGTAGCGGCAGCGCTGATTCATGTCCTTAGTTCACGCTGAACTTTGCGATGTTCTTTACCACTTGTATCGCCATAAATCTTCAGTAAGGATCTTCCTCCGTAGCCCACGACGCCCGCTCATCGCGGCTGATTACATCAGGCTAGTCTTAGTACACCGGGTAAACGGGAAGGCGATTGAGAAGTACTACGTTATCGTAGTGACTCTACTCAGCATCGTCCTGACAGTCCTGGCGCTCGGTCTGAACCAATTCGGGTATGTCTTACTTGTCTACCATCAGCGCCATGTTGATTCCATGCAGGTGGGACGAAACGAACTTCGTCTGCTGGTTCAAGAACCCAGACGAGCACACGAAGGTACAGTGGCTTATCGGCACGCAGTCTATCTGGATCGCCCTTGCCGCAACGATCGAGACGATCTGCTCCGTGACGGTCTTGGTGTGGATGGCAAAGTTCCAGGTAACGTTAACCGTTTAGAACTTCCTCTTTGATTTACTCATCCCATTGCTAGTTAAACACCCGGTTCATTCAAAAGGGCTCCGATCCTAGTTTCTTGCAAACCAGTGGCGCCACAGGGCACCGATCTGAGGCCTCCAGCTCGGCGCCGACCATGCTATCAACCCAAGCACGCAAATATAGAGGCGTCATCCTGCGAATCGGTGACTTCGATAACTTCGCCTATGCGTCGCATTTTGTCGTGGCTGACTTCCTCGTGTAGTGCTGTACCCGGTCGTCTCCTTGCTCATCAACTGCCCTAGGATCGGTCTGGACATCTTCGGATCCGTCAAGGGCGTACACACCGAGTTGGACTACCGTCTTCTCGTCGCTGGTACGTTATGATTCCGTCGCATATACGCCAGAGCGTCTGCTGATTGAAGGTTCCTTCCAGACCTCGTCCTGTACGGTCTGCGACCATTCGCGTACGCGTTGCTCGCATGCAACGATCCGGTATGATATACGTCTTTTCATATGATCACTCTGCTCACTGTTCCCATCAGTCCTTTGTGCGAGCTGTCCAAGACATCCGGGGCATCAAAGTCCCTACGTCCGATTTGTCTGGCGAGACAGATACCATGTCGCGTCCAAAATTCGCCTCGCAGCGTCCAACCGACTCCACATTCCCCGGCGAGCTTACCGTTAACCTCGAACTCCAGACCGTCTCACACGGCGACGACATCAGCATGGACAAGCCTGGCAAGCACGACATGTTCATTCACGAAGAATCCGGCACCTCGACGGGACGGCTCGCGTCGAAGGCTGACACAAGACGGACGTTCACGGACTCAGAATGGGACGACAAGGCTTTTGAACGCCACTTGTGATTACTCCATCTCTTGGGCGTATTAATATGAGTACTGACGTAGTATACAAATGTATCAAGTGACGCAATCTAATGATCTTTTGGTAAATCACCTACAATCAAATGACCACAGCGGCAGCGGGTGAAGGTGTCCTGTCTCCGTAGGGGATCTACAGCAAGGCAAACAGTAGGTCGAATCCACAGTAGATGTGTTTGAACTCTGACAAATGCCCATTAGGTATGTAAATATGGATTATCTGTATTTCTCAAGTATCAAGCATCATTCGCCGGCGACATTAGTCGTGTCTTATAACATCACCTGCCAGTGGTTGCGAAACCTTCAATGGCGATTAGATTCCTACCCCAAAGACCTTGCTGCCCCGCACTCAGACGAGCTCAGTACTTGGTACCTTGTCCCCAAGTTTCACCTCTATGCACATCATACCCACTGTCAAATCAACTGCTCATTCAACCTTACGCCCGGCGTCAGACGGACTGACAGAGAATCACCAGAACAAGGCTGGGCTGCCATGAACCCGGTAGCTAGCAGCACGAAGGAGATGGGACCTGGATCCTGACAAGATACTCTCGATGATCACTTCAGGGATTACAATTGGCGGAAGATAATGTCACTCTGTATGTTTCTATTCATCTCATAATAGATTAAGAGTTCTAACGAAGTTCTGCTTAGACACCACAATGCTTAAGAAAGTCCAAGAAGCCGTGGAGATGTGATCAGAGCATGTTGGCCATTTTCTCCCGCTCAGCGACTCCTTGCCAGTGCGGATGGGAGAGCATGCCGGCTAAGCATGCTTACCGGTTCGCCGCGCCCACCACCCAAACACCCAACGATGAAGACATCTCATCGTACAGCTCTTTCCTCAAACACCCATCGGCTGTGTCTCCTGCTTCTCGGAGTCTCCACGGACCCTTCTCCAGTTGAACATATTCGAATTGGGTTGTATGAGGTTATTATAGGAGCGTTGATGGGCAGCCTCGATTTCATATCCCCCCTTCTCGCATCACAAGCAACGCGTGCGCGGCCGACCCACCAACCATGGATCGAGCAAACCGTGAAAGAGCTTGTCGTACGGGCCTTTCTACCTATGGTTTTCCACCGCGATGTAGAGCTCTCGGTGGAGAAGCGCGTCGCGGAGTTAGAAGATGCGTCGCGAGAGGGAGGGTTGTTGTGGTTGACGTCCGACGTGTGCTTTGGGGCGGGTCTCCACCTGGACCACGACGGCCACGTACGTGTGTCTATTGGGAAGATGGTTCGTGCCATTCGTGAGACGCCCCAGGCCGAGGGACTCGTCTACGGTATCCTTGCCTCGGTGTTCCACATCGTCATTGTCAAGGTCGCCACGCATTCTGGGGGATCATTCCAACATACCCCCGCTCTGCAATTTCTACCATCTCGATTCGCTGACACTCCCTCGACACCCGGCATCACTGCCATATTGCGGCTGGCGTTCCGCCACGATAGCACGCTGTGCGAGACAGTCCTCAAGAACTCGCCATTCAAGTGTGAGCCCCAGGTCGAATCGCCGACGTGCCTTGATAGGCTTCCCGCGGAACTCGTCGCCCGCATCGCATATTTCATCCCCGACTTGACGTCTCTTCTGTCTTTCGCAACGCTAAGCGACCGCACAAAAGCTCAATCAAGCCCCGAGCTCAGATTCCCATTTATCGGGCATTATCATCTACTCGGGCTCCCCGTAGCAGAAGGCGAGCGAAGTCCGCTGTCGCATCTTCTACGCCTTCAGAGTAGACATGGGACTCGAAGAAGCGAACTTAAACCACACACGTTTGTTTCTGTATTTCATCACGACACATCACTTCCAGTATACCACCGACCCCACCCTCGTCATCGGTGACAAAAGCCACGACACGCTACCAAGATCCTGCACGCCCTGCTTCGCTTCGTGAGTATCCGCCGCTTGTGCATGCTAAGCACCATCTCCCTTCACTACCCAGATCTCAGCAGTAGCCATACACGCGATCACAGACTTGCTCTCCAAAGCCTCCCTTCGACGGCTTGCGCTGCCAACGTGGCACTTCGTGAAGGAGGCATCAGATCTGTGTTCTCTGCTCTCGCTCTGCGTTGAACCGAGTTTTCCTCGCGGTTTCGTCAACGAACTTTGCGCTGGCACTCGATGGTACAAATGCTTGATATCCACGGTACGTCTACACGCTTACATTCCTATTACGCCTGCATGCCAACATCCATATATACAAAGCTCTCGTCGTTTGCCAACCTTCGCCTTTGCGTTTGGAACATTGCAGCAGGATCTCACGTCCAATACTTCCAGCGGGAGTTGGGGAAATTACATAAGGGGACTGAAGGCATACAGCACGTCCGTGTAGAACATGCCCGCCTGGGGATTGCTCCACCATCAAACTTGCTGGCTACCCGCGGGCCCTGGAGAGCGCGGGGGACTTGTGGACTTCACGTTGGAATCAGCAGTGGACCCCCCCGCGAGGCCCTGCTTATCCATAGATGCTTTGTATATCTGGGTGTGTACAAGCTTCGAAGGCCGTGCTTTCCCCCCAAGGTAGATATCTAAACGACAATGTGAGCGACAGAGATCCATAGTTCGGTTACAATCGAGACAAACAAACCCACTTTTTAGGTGTGGGTCTGGGTCTGTGAACTGCAGCACATTTGGCAGCAGGAAATATACGTATCCAAGTAAGAAGAAGAAGATACATCCCACCCAGACACGTCGGAATTGTGTTGCCACTGCCTGCAGGATCACCGACAGGAGGAGGAATGTTACACCCAGAGATAGCGTGCATAGTGCTAGCAGGTCATTAGGCTCCGTCCACTGGAGGGGACCTGGTCGATCGTCACTATCACTCCTTCCAACCTTCTTCACGGGAGTCAAACGGTACGGGGACATCGATTCGACGTCCTGGATAAGCTGTTTGTGCTCGGAAATCAACTTGTGGTGCCCAGGCGTTCGGGAGAAGCTATCAACGCCGCCCAATAGTTTCTGGAGCGCCGAGTAGTTCGACTTCATGAGATCGATGTTGCACTGTGCAGCGCGGGAGTAGCGCTTTAGGGAGATAACGCGTATTGCTGCGAGGACACCGCTCAAGATGTCGAGGATGAGACCATTGAACCCAAACCAGTTGGCCGCAACGACGATAGCCTCTTTCCCGGGCTGCTCCAACGTGATGGTGAAGGAGAGTATTTGGGCTTGCACACTGGCGACGAACACACTCTATTTGGCCGTGCAGCAGGAAGTCCAGTCGGATTGGGTGTGAGTACGTACGACTGGTATCAAGTCGCTGAGCCAATCCACCGTTACCCGATCCATACTGATGTCTTCGCCCAACAGTGCCGATAGGACGTCGACTTTGTCGCCCTCCAGTAGCTCTTCGACGGTGGGAGGCGTATCTTCGCGACTCTTCTCCGTGTCAGCCATTTTACTAGCGTACGTGGATGCGTTGGAAGGGGGATATTGTTGATCTACCGGAGCCAGCGCCACTATTTATATTTATGCTTGAAGCCTCGCGCGTTCCGCACGGCACACTGTGCACAGCGGGGCGTCTCGTCTGTCAAATCGCGCCTCATGTTTCGTGCGGTGAGAGCGAGCAACACATGCTTGATAGGCGGACACTTCTAGTATTAACGACCGCAAGCATACCATGAGGTGGACGTCTCGAGAGCACCTCCATCCGCATTCAACAAGTGTATACAGTCTTGAGTACCTGCAGTACTCTCCGTCGAAGGTTGAACGTTGAAGCTCACGCATCGGGTCGCGCAGACTTGGAGTCGATTTCATTACGGAATGCACCTCACGATTGACGGTTTGTGTGGTGAAGAGACGCCGGGCTATGCACTGGTGATGTAGGCGGGCAGTATCTAGTTCACCGATTTTGTGACTTCCGGATAGACAGCGTACAACATCGTGGCAAACGTAAACGATGTCAAGGCCAGTAGACAAACCCGGAAAGGAGCGACAAACTCCGACGCGCCGAGAGCCAAACAAAGGCGGGCCGGTCCGTGACGACTTCCATCAAACTACACAATTATTTAAACGTCGTGGAGATACCTCCAGCATCCCCACCGCCTCATGAGACCTATCCTAACGTGATGGTGGTGGTGCCAGGGTTTCGTCGCCCTCTTCGACCTGATCAGCAGCCCGTCAAATCCACTCCACTTCATCAGGACGCGTGTAACATACCGACGACTGCTCCTCGCTGCCCCGGTCCTCATCGACGGTGGACAATATGGTGACCGTCAGCCCGTCTAGTGGCTGCGCGTTGGTCTGGAAGCGCAGCTCGCCGAGATGGGTCGACTTCGTTCCGGTGATGTTCACTGAAGGAGATGGTTTACTCCTCTTCGAAGAACACGCGCTGAGCGAGGCGAGGAGCCAGGACGAGTATCTGCCACCACCGTAAGCTGATATCCCTGGAGGTTAAGTATGGGTATGGGACTTACAAGACGCCACTAGGATAATAGCTAGCCCGACCATATCATCAGCTCTTCGCGAAGTCGATCATTCGTATTCGTTGTTTTGGAGGCCACTCACAAGATATACCGCAGATACTGCGTGGCAGGCGCCTCACTAAACAGCAATCCCGTCATCACGATCGCGAAGACCGTGTTTACGATGCCCGTCTCGAATGTCAGTCTCAGCAGCGTCCCGATCTTCGGCCGTTTCTCGCCGATTGCCGCGTCGCGCAACGCTGGATAGAGCTAGATAGTGATGATGCTGTTAAGATATGTCTTCAGATCTTCGGGGGAGGGAATGCACTCACAGCCTGAGCCAAGGTGGCAGTGATGGTCAGATTGCAGGCCACGTTGGCGCCCATCCAGATCTATGGACAATATATTCTCAAATGGGATCTGGGGTGTATCCACAGGACTCACGGCCGTCGACGAGTATTTGATCCACGTAGAGTAAGGAGAGGGCGAGTGGATGAAATCGTAGTCGCGGCTCGCCTGAGCGTCATTGGGGAACTGAGGGGGTCGAAGTGCCCACGCATGGACGTTGGCGGCTATGCACGCGCCAAATGCCATGGTCCCTAGCTGGAGAAATCAGAGATTGCAGCAATTATCTGGGCGCACGATGTGGGTGGGATCTACGTACACAAGCGACGAGGACGGCTACCCATCGCGTTCGCTTCCGGGTCAGCTCGCGGATCCTCCACGCAAAGAACATCTGTGCATGCACTTCCACTACAAACACAGCCATCGCCATCGCAAATTCAGCACGCACGCTCACAACGCGATTCGAGACGAGAGGAAGGCGGAAGGAGGACGCACCGAGGGCAAGCATCAGAGTCGCGATCTTGCTGCTGACGTTCGCGGCGTCCTGTATGAGGAGTGTGCTGCCGACTATGCAGCGATACCGCGCGTCGACGAAGACGGCGACCGTGAGCGTAAGGGCGCACAGGAATGATGCCCACGCTAGACCATTATTTGATGGTACACATGACGCGTTACGGCTTCGCCATGAGAGCTATATTGGTGGGACGCACCTGTGAGTCGCAGGAGCCGGTTATCGTGGCATGCACGCCTGGAGTAGGTGCCTAACACACCATCGTTAAGCAATCGCTTTGAAAGAGACAGGACAACGGGGGGGGGGGGGGGGGGGGGGGGGGGGGGGGGGGGGGGGGGGGGGGCGTACGTATCTGCATCATGAGGATGCCGAAGAGCGCGAGCTCCAGGATGGACCCGATGATCTACGTATGCAGATATACATGCGTGTGTGAGTTCGCGGGTAGACTAGGTGAAAGGGATGCGAAGACGTACGAGGGGCCCTAAGCTGTGGGCGTCATGAGCAGAGAGTTTAAAGGTGGAATGAGGTTTCCCCGAAGCCGGGGAGTGCGTACTAGTTCCTGCGGTCGATGGCATCGGCTTGGTACAGCGCGTCCCATTGAAGATCGGACTCTTGTGTTAAAGACATCGCCTGGCTGGTCGTATTGCTAGCAGAAGAAAATCCACTCGCGATGGCTCGAGCTGGCCAGCGGGAACTGCCAATAAATGAAGTACCGTTGATAGTGTAGGTGCTATCAGCGGGGAGGAAGTACGTACCTCCATGCCGCTAGTAAGGAGTCTTTGTAGCAAGCCTCGGATACAGTGTGCCAGTGATCACGGATCACCAGTGCCGTTAGTTGCATCGTCACTCACAGCACAATCAGTCCACACTCCCATCACGATAAAAACCAGGTGGATATCTGGGAAAAACAGACGGCGCATCTCTCAGTCAATGGTGTCCTCGTACCGCTTGATCAGAGCCATCAGGCATCAGGCATCTCGCACAAATTGAATTTGATGATTTGATGCTGGGAACAGTTTCGTTCGCAATGTGTCTTTCCATGAGGGCGCATACGAACGAAGGACCATGCCATCAAAAGTGTAATCTCTTGACAGTGGAAAGGTGTGAATTTGATGCCAGATCAAGGCGCCCGCGGTTCTGCTGTATAGGTGGAGGGTGGTGCCATCAGATACTCGTATCACCTCTGATTCGGGGCCGTTGGTTCCTCTCATTTTATGACAACAACCATTCTGGTTCCGTGTGTTGGGGAATATTAAATATAGAGGTACAGTTCGGAATCCATTATCCGGGTGGTTGCAAACGTGACGCAACTGTACGCAAATGGTCTCTGGAACAGCCTGAGATGTGAATTGACAATTATGTGTGTGTATGTAGCCGGCATGTTGATTATATTTCTGACAGTCGCAAATATTCCCCAGACCCCCGAGTCGCTAATACTCCCACTCGCTTAATACCCCACCTTCCCCCCTCCCCAATTCCTTGCCTCAATCTTGACCAATGTACATTTACCCGCCCTCCGTAGCACCCAGAGGGGTCGGGCTGCACCGTGATCTGAATAGCCCAGCCGTGCACGGGCTGCCCGCTTGGAGCGTGACCTCTGGGTCGAAGGAGCGGCTAGCATTGTGCGTCCAATTACTTCATGCCCCATCCTCCATCCTCCATCCTCCATACTCCATACTCCATACGTCTCATCGTATATTGACGTAAATGCTGTCTGTAGTCTTGAACCAGTCGTACGTTCAAACGTTCAAACGTTCACCTGCCACGCTGTGTGCTCACGATGCGTATTCATTGCGTGGATAGCTCGTCGGGTCCCTGCTCGAGATCGTGCTCTTCGGTGTCGTGATCGTCCAAATGCGTGCGCAGAACCCCCACAGCGTATCTATCAAGCATTATTCACTTACCCCCGAACCCACAGACGATTACCACAGGCGCTTCCCTCGGGATCGCACCATGCTCAAGCTCGCAGGTACGCGCCCAAATTCAGAACACATACAACACAATTCGCTCACAAAATATCATACGCACTACTATTCACCAATACTCATTCATACTCACCGTCCTCGACTCCCCGACAGCCTGGGGCGCATTCCTCGGCTCCTCCGTCCTCACTCTCGCGATCTCCGTGGACCTGTGGGAGCGCATAACCGACCTGCGCTTGATACCCACTCTCTCCGACATGACGCCCAGCACCAAGGCCGCGCACGCCATGATCGCCATCCGTACGTCGTCCTCGTTGCTTGTTACTTGTTTTGTTATACACAGCGCGTCTCGCTGAATCAATGCTGCACGCGCAGTCGGCTTCGCGTCGCAGCTATTCTTTGCGTGGCGCATCTTCCAGCTCTGTCGCAAGCGGTGGCTCCTCCTCCTCACGTGCTCGGTGAGTGACGCTGCAATACTTGCGGACGGAGTACGGAATACTGAGAAGATGAGATAGCTTGCGATTGCTGCGTTCGTGTGCTTGGTGCTCGCGGATATACAGCCCGGTATCGCTGACGCGAGTTCGCGCTCGCTCGGGACCGTCGTCACCCCCGTGCGTACTCATCTCATCATCGTCGCTCTCTACGCATATTGTCTGTGCAGGGGTGCTCACTAATCAACACAGATATGGATGGGATTCAGCATGTTCTGCGATCTGACCATCACCCTCTCCATGATCACCCTCGTACGCGCCATTCCCCTTCCCTCCCTTCCCATCACCACCACTAACCAACGTCCCTCCCGCAATTTGGCTTTGATGTAGTTATACACCGCACTGCGGGAGGCCATCTTCCGCAGGACACGCCGCACGCTCGCGCACATCCTCACGTTCACCCTCGAGACCGGGCTGCTGACCACGCTCCTTATCGCGGTGCAGATGGCGCTCATGCTCGCGCCGCTCGCTGCCCACGCGGACGGGGGCTCCGAGCGCCGATGGCGCTGTATCTTGTGCGTTACGTTCAATTGCTGCTACCCCCTCCCCCCGGATGCCGAAAGCGGGAGTCTCTTATCGCTGATTGCTGATTTCTCATGACTTGAACAGCTTCTACCCAACGGGCGCGGTGTGAGCTCCGCGCTGCTGTACCGCCGGTAACTGTAATGCTGACGCGTTTTTGTGCACTGCCTAGGTACGCGTCCTGGGTTCTCGCGTCGCTCAATGCGCGGTCGGCATTTGCGCACGGCGACACGTTCATCGTGAGTTCCGTCTCGGGCCTGCTGACCACCTGTCCAGGCGCCACGCACGCCGAGTCCCGTACATCACAGCAGACCAAATTGATTGTAAGTGATGCCATGGCGGACAAACCAGCTGTGTGCTCTGTCGTCCTGTCGCAATCACTTGGAGAGGTGCCCGATAGTTGTTAGATGCTACATTCGTCTTCTGTCGGGTTGTTTTATCTGTTGACGAATGGCATAGATGTGGGGATGCTGTAGGTCTAAGGTGTCCCAACGACGTTTAATTGTGTAGTTGATGGAAGTCCTCTGTGAGGCGCACGGACCACCCCGCCTTTGTTTGGCTATCGGCGTCGGAGTTTGTCACTGTAACATCTTGCCATCAGGGTCGGCTTTCCTTCATCCTGCGAGTACGGTGCCCCGACTTTAGTTCTGCTCAACACCTTCAAGGTCTCATCGACATCGACGTCGTCCATCCCAAGAATGCTATGTGACGCAGGGCAGGGGTTGCTGGATAAAAAGTCTCGGGGTGGGACACGGCATGGAAAGATGGCGAAGGCGGGGTAGATGCTTCGGATTCGTTGAGTCGTGCGGGTATGTGCATCCTCACGTCGTACGTACCCTCCCAATTTGTCACCCCGTCCTACAAACCCGAATCTGGATCCCGCGTTCATAACTGTAGGGACAGTACGGGCATCCCCACCCCTGGAGCTTGGAGTCGCGCGAGGGCATTGACATGCCTCTTTCCCTCTCCCCCGATGACTCGGACTCACGCGCACGAGCCATACACGGCTCGTAACGGATGCGACGCTGCTTTGACGTGGCTGCATACTTGATGGATTGATTGCGCCCTCGATGCACTCTGCTTCAACCCTCCACACTCCTGCCTCGTTCCTTGGTTGCGCCACACTGAAGTTTCGATGCTCCGTCGCTGCGGTATACACAGATTGCGCGTCAGGCCTTCAGGTTGAGCGGCCTTGAAGTGAAAGAACGAACAAATGGACGGATGATGCATTGATGTGGCAAAGAAGGCGAAGATCAGAGTCGGAGGAGGCAAAGGGGCCCCAGGATGAGCATACCGCAGTATGCGACCACGGGGACGCAGGAATGCGGAATGCAGAATACAGGAATGCAAAAACGCAGAGGGGTGCAGGATCTCTTCGCTCGGTCTCCCGTCTCACCCTCCTAGCTCCCGCCTCCCGCCTCCCGCCTTCCGGCTGTCAGTCTCGCCAGCTGGCGTCTCGTCACATCGAACCCCAGACAGTCACTGATGTGGTCGGCCGTGCCAATAACGAAACCGGGTTCAACGGATCTCAGTCGTCTGGAAAGCTCCGCTGGATTCAAGTGAAGTGATGGGCTGCCTGAGGGACGCCCCATGGTTATAGCGGGCATTAGAGACCTAATATATATAGATAATGTGGTAAGTCTCCCCATGGATGCGAAGCTTTGATCGCGCTGAATGGAGTGGTCAGATGACGAAGGAGGGACGTGTGGACCGAGTAAAGTGTAGTAAGTCGCATGATGATCGATAGGAACGAACGAGGACTCACGGATATATTCAATAGATATTGCGATATCCCGATGTATAATTGCAGGGCATATCAATACGGTCGGTTCTTTGGCGCGGTGGCTCGCCGAAGCTGTTACCGCGTCCCAAACCTGGCGGAGATACATGTCCGATTGATGGGCGACGACGATGAGACATGTGCACAGCAGCTACTCGATGATTTCGCGCACCGGGCACGCTCTGGTTGCGTTGCGTTGCGTAAATCTCGAGATGATGGCTGTTTGGTTTGAGTGGACAGATGCGTCTGCCTTCAGACCTCCGGCGCCATGCATTCTCAGCGCGAATGACTGCGGATGCGTTGCGAGGTGTCATGTATACCAAATGTACGGTGTAGCACTGTCTCCGTTTTAAACTGCATTGCATTGAGATTCTGACACCTTCGATTCCAGAGTGGAGTTGCTGAATTTCATATAAGAGTCAATTCGCAGACATTTCGATGTTTGTGGGGCAGGCTGCGGCCTTCAATCC
Source organism: Pleurotus cornucopiae (assembly GCA_019677325.2). NCBI lineage: Eukaryota > Fungi > Basidiomycota > Agaricomycetes > Agaricales > Pleurotaceae > Pleurotus > Pleurotus cornucopiae. The sequence goes on along the minus strand of CM033822.1, from coordinate 34,985 downwards.
CACGGCAATCGCACCCTAAATCGCTTTCGTCTCTCCGTTTGCTAGGTGCGTACGGTTTTGGTCTACACCATGCACTGTATTCCGCCGTCTTGGTTTGGTGAGTGAATGATATTGCCTGCGATTGCTCGTGGATGAATGGAGTGGCTCACCTAAATACTCAGCGGTCGCCCATGCAGCGTTCGTGGATTCGTTGGCGATCGTCGTGTGGCACGCAAACCCCATCACTGCCCGTCATTCAATTCTCCAAGCTTGAAGCTCCAGGCTTCCGTACGCAGTTACAGCGTGGTTAGGCTAACTAGATCGAGACGCATCAGTTCAATGCACGATCGCAGTCGCGATCTGACAATATTGATTTCTGGCGGGTCTCGAGATCGTTCACAGACGAAATCGTTTGCCACGGTTTTGTGCGCTGTCTATCAGGAAGTCACAATCGATTCATCTAGATACTGTCCGCCTACATCACCAGCGCATAGCACGGCGTCTCTTCACCATATAAATCGTCAATCGTGAGGTGCATTCCGTCAGGAAATCGACCCCTGGGCACCACCTACCAGAAGCCATGGGCCGCAGAAAGAACGCTCCTCCACCCCCGCAAGCTATGCAAACTGCGGAAGAACGAGTCGCAATGTTCAGATCATCTGTGCGTTAATTTCACATCTCACACCACCTCGGCTCATGGGTATTCTCGAAGAACGTCTTTCAAGAGGTACAATCAACTTACTCTGGGTACCGTTTCGCTAATCATAGTCGTCACGCACGTCCGTGGTATCCTTTCATAAGATGGCGAGCTGCGTGGTAGGATTGACAGACCTCCCCGTTTACTAACATGATGCCTATTCTAGTGAGCTCGTATTTGTTGCACGCTGAAATTAGCCATAACGCCTTCCATCAGAATACAACCTATGATAGATATCCGCATCTACGATTGCCCTATCCGTTTGTGGGACCTACAAATTCAAGCCATGATCACTCGCACTGAGCTGACCCAACAAGCAATTGAGGCAGTCGAAGCAAGTATACCCACTGATGCACGGTGTTCATCGCTCTCACTGGAGAAATGGGCGCAGCACAACCTCAAAGCGATCAATGACACGATCTCCCAATCCACCGGATACGCTGTCCCCTCACACACATGGGACGATGCGGGGGAGTTCCTGTACCAGGATCGCGGGGTATGCGAAGTTCACGTCGCTCTGCGGGAAGGCGAAGGAATACGGGTGCCGCTATGCGTGGATGGACTCGACGTGCATCGAATCCTCGAAGAACACGGAGCTCGACGAGTCGATTCGGTCAATGTTCAGGTGGTACCGAAATTCTTACGTTTGCGTGGTCGTTCTAGTGTCGTCGCCTGATCCTGTAAGTGCGATTTTCTACCATGCGAGACCTCACGATGACGACCTAGTTGGCAAAGCGTTTATCTCTTAGAGAGCAGCTGTGCGCGGATAGGTGGTTCCGGCGTGGCTGGACGTCCTAGCCCCCCTGCAGATGAAGTTCTACTGGCAGAACTGGAGTCCCGTAACGGAGGCGAAGTTCGAAATCTTCCGCTTCATGTTTGATCCGCCACCCCGGATAGGCATGAGACTCAAGGCCACCCGGCACGACCAGTCTTGCTTTGCTTTGCTGGCAGATGCTGCAGGTGAGTCGCAAGCTGCCCATTCTGCGTGCTGCATCTGATAACTGATAATCTGTTTCCCGCAAGGCGTTGATGCCGACTCGCTGCAGAATTACCGCCCAAACCCTGCGAATGCGCGAACGGTGTTTGGCTGGCTTTCCCATCGGAAGACCACTCGCCCTGAGGACATCGCGTACTGCACCTTGGGTCTGCTGGACGTGCAGCTTCCCATCGCGTATGGAGAAGGGCGTAAACGCGCGTTCTACCGCCTTCAGCTCGAATGCTCCCAACACAGAAACTTGTTCATGTGGAACACTGGCCCGTCGCGGTGGAACACCATGTTTGCTGAGGACCCTCAATGGTTTGTGAATCCTCCGCAGAATAGCTTCACATCAGGCCAAGAGAGAAGCTCTATGTCGATGCGTTGTTTGAGGATGACGACACCGTCGGCGAGCACATCGACCCATCATTTGCCCTCAGCAACTATGGCATGCAGATGTCGGTCGTACTTGTCAGCAGCAACGGAGTCCTGGAGAAGACCGAGGTCACCGACACGATAACGACCGAAGATATTGTGTGCTTCGGCATTCAGTATCATCTGCCTGCCGCCGCGGACGGCAATCACAAAGCCGATTTTTGGTGGAAGGGTGCGAGCGTATCGGACGAGCTGTGCCAGCGATGGAAGGTTGGGATTCTGGGGACGCTCAAGGAAGAGGGGAGCTCGTTGGGAACGTTCAAGGACGAGGGCAGCACGGCGTTTGCGATACTTTTGCAGCCAGTGGGGGCGTCAAAGCGTCAATACGTAAGGCTAGCATCTAGATTTTATTACATACCTTCCGAACTTGCGCAAGACCCAGAAACAGTCTTTATCCTGTAGAGGTGTAGACGACTTCTTGACTGCTGGTGCGATAATACACGATGAATCTAGCAGTGATATATCTTGCAGATAATCTCCGAGTCTGGATCCATTTTTGCTGATTGAGGTGTAATGGAACATTCGAACAGGATGACGCGTCTATGAATGTCATAAGTACATTAGATACAGACACGTAATGATACCCCAGCACCTATTGTACGCACCTTGTCAACGCACCCTCTCACTGAATGTCCGCCTCGATACCCCTTTCATACGCATCCTTCACTTTCGCGATATCAAAGCAGGAGAGGATTGATTTGATGGAGATTCTAAGGGAGTCCATAGCGAAGAACTGGCTAGGATATATCCTATACGCAGAGGAGGTAATTGAGATACCAAGCAACGTATTATAGAGTGATGCTAATATTGTGCGTAGGTACGCACCTTCGCCCAAATCCGAAATTAGATCGGGATCGAGAGTCTCCGGATCGATTTCGCCGTCCCCCAGAAATCTTCCAGGATTGGATCTGCCAGAGTTTGGGTAGACACCGTCGTCTCTCAAGAGAGCCCTAGGTTGCGGTTATGATGAGACCATTTCTCCGTCAAATTGCGGGCGCACCATATTGACAAAGATAATGGATCCTTTGGGTATACCATGCCCCTTGTACTAGTCGTCCGTCGTGAATACTGACGCAGGACATTCCATGCCATCCATTCACGCTGTCCCCCTTATGAATCTGCGCGCAGGGGTGGGCATGTAAGCGTTTCTTGCCGAGCTGTTGAACTCCGCGCGGAGGAGGGTGGGGGCGTGTTGATGATGATTTCGGCAGCATGTATGTGCGCATGGATAGAGGCGGACTCGATGGCCGACTGAGAGTGAGCGTGAGGCGATATGGTATCGTAAAATATGATAGATGAGTGTGATGAGTAAGTGAAATAAATGACAGAAAGACCCGGATATTCAACGTCGTGAGTCATGAGCGTGAGCCATGAGTCCCTGCCCGATGACATACTAACTGTACCAAAACATTACTTTACATACAACCCACTGTGGCTCCTGTAAGTGACGTGCTGATATAGAGGATGCATCACAGCGAAGGAACCGTATCCTCTTGTATACCACCCTCCCATACATCGACGTGACGCCTGCAAGGTCCTTTGGCGGGATGGGACGCAGCAAGACGCCGTAATAATCCCCCGTGAAGGACTCAGTGCCAAGTGATGCGAAGACGACCATGCCATCGTCTCCTCCTCGGTTGTACGGTTTCGATGCCGCCGTTATCGCCGTAGAAGGCAGCGATAACGGAGCGTCAGGCGCCGTGGTAGCATTGGCTGAGCCTGAGGCGGTAAGCGGCCATGGGTGGAGACTCAGCATGATCCACATCACGTCGTCTGCATCGAACAATATCGACGGATCTGGTATGTACGCGGGTGCAGTATACCGGAAATGCTCTACGCATTCGTGGCTCACGCATCGATGAATCGACTCGTCGCAGAACATGCCGTAGTCCGACGCGAGCATGGAGTTGTGCGGCAGCGAGCCGGTGCTCTTGCGACTCAAGGCTGCACCGGTCGCGCTGGACCATGCATGATTCCAGATGAGCAGCTGTCGATCGTGTGTGCGCGTGAGGCACTCGACTTGAAGGCGGTAAAACGCGCGAGCGAATCCCTCGCCATATTTCACGGGGATACTGACGTCGAGCGCAGACAACAGGCAATACGCTCTGTCCTCCGGAAGGGCGGTCTCACGATGCCGCATGTGGTGAAACAGGAAGAGTGCGTGGCGTATTCCCGGCTCGTACACTGTGTGTTCCCGCCGGTCACGACTAGGTGTTACTGATAATGCGTACCTCCGACGTCTGAAGTGAGCATTGTTTCTCTTAAGACGTCCAGCCGGGATCTTGACTTTTGGAGGGGACCCATACCGTCGAGGGGGGTCCAGTCTTTTGCAAAGCATTCCATGCGGTTGGGGGCGAGGAATTCCTGGAGCGTCCACCCTCTAGCCCACCATGAACTCCGCCTAACCGTGGTGTCATTTGCAATAGCGTTGAAGGTTAAAGGAGTCATTGCGGTCGCAGTCGAAGTCGAAGGCTTGGAGCGTCGCCGAAGATACACCACGCAGACGTACGCACGGCGGTACCACCCGAGCATCCTACGTATCGACTCGGTCCGGTCAGCTTCCCCTATGCAAAAAGTATCCATCCAAAGATATCGGCACCCGTAGCGCGATTCCACGACGCTTCGGAACCCATCGAGTTTATCCCACCCCTTCTTCCTGCTGGCTTCACAGGGTAACGGCAGCGATGGTCGCGGTGCCCGCTCTGAGGAAGTTCGCACAGCGACAGCCTTTGTCGGGGTGGTGGGATGGGAGGAGGGGTGGACGCGCCGAGGGCCGTCTTTGTCCCCTTGATCACTATGGGTGGTGGATGTCTCCTCGATGTCGGTGAAGTGCAGTTCACGACCTGCAGGACGCTCCCAGCGATGCGACAGAATCGCGTACTGGCCCAGCAGCTCGATCTTCTCGCGGACCATGTGGGCAGGGATCGCCGCATGCGCGCGGTTTTCACGTATGAGATTGCGGATGGCTGCGAGGCTCGCGGGGACGGGGACCTGGTACTGCGGGTTGGAGATGTTGTACTGAGAAAGAGCGGACTCGAGGGACGCGATGAAGTCGCTGCACCCTTCGCCGCTGTCGTCGTGTGCGTCGCAGTCGCAGTGTATGAGCAGACCCCCAGCCCGCATCATCGCGGAGTACACGTAGGGTCTCACCCCCTCCATCCCCCGCGACCCAACCTTCCCAATGGCCCCCGCCGCGGTGTAGTCGCTTACGAACTCCGCATAGACCATGTTCTCGATCGTCCCGAGGAGCGCTGTGCAGGTTAGCGGGCATGTGGTCCAGGATTTGAGCGCGGCGGCGATGTTTTGCGCGAGTTCAGCCCGGGTGATCCGGTGGTTTGTGGAGGTGTCGAAGAGGTGGAAGGGGTGGTGCGCAACGTGGGTTGCGATGGCGCGAGTATACCTGACGTTGATGGAGGGGGAAATGAGACGGATATTCACCGTGAAGGAGAGAACATGTACTGCGTCATTCCAGACTGCGTGCAAGTATATCCTCGTCAGCGTTGCCAGCGGGACAAAGTGGGAACGACGCCTCACCTCTTCCTGAGAAATAGCACACGGTGGTCAGTGATATGTATTATATTGTATACGACACGAGAATCCGCAGGAAACGACGCACACAAACAGCGGCCCAATCAAACCCTTTTTGCATTCGAACTGGGTGGTCGCATGGAATAGGGACTAGCCTTGGGCGGGTTCAGGGTATCGCTAGGTTGAGACATGCAATTACGCACATTATCGCGCCAATATCACCCTGAGTGTACGCATGAAATTGCGGATGCGGGAGGAAGTTGGCCGTTCGGTGAGATGCGAAGCAGTGATAGCTGCATGTGCTTGGGTGTTGGCGCTCGGCCTTCGAGATGTCGTATTACTCTCATCATTGCTATTCATCAATGAACGCTTCTCCAAGGCGAGGTGCCGGTGAGTGCAGTCGTAGCGAGGGCGCAGATACAATATCCAATGAGCTCTGATCAGTCTGATTCTGTACGCAACAGCCAGGTTCCCGCCTCCCGCTGATGATTGAATATTTTGATGAATGCGGAAATGAGGTAAGTCGGGCGGAATCATAGAGACGCTTCCCGCTATACACCAAGTAGCATGTCGTCTCCACGAAGCTCCGTTCGTGGACCCTCCTCCCCTTCCTCAACAACCCTGCTTGCGTCGTGGAAAAGACCGATGATCGGTGCCGGATACCTTGCAAAGCAGAGGAGGGGCAGGCGCCCCAAAGAAGTCGACGTACGCCATAATGTGTTGAGCAAGGGCGGTTTTGATGAAGCATAGGAGGCATTTCGGTGTGGGTCGGAGTTGAAACGTTCAACGTTCCCGAGGCACACGAAGGTGCACACCTCCAATGCGCCCAACTGCCGTCCTTCCAGACGGCATAGACTCTAGAAGCTATCAAGCGTAATTCGACGCAACAAATAGTAGCGGGTAGCCGCCCATCGATCAAGATATATCCTCCTGCATCTGACTGCTGGCTCCTCTTGATCAAACCTCGATGCTAGCGCGTTGTCGTTCAGGGCTGCGTCGTTCAAGGGAAGAGTTAGCTAGTGTATTCCGGGGACGATCTGGTTTAATCCGTCAGCCTCGCTTCTCGCTGTCGAGAAATACGCACTTCCAGAAAAGAGAAGTCGTGACTCTCCCGCTTGCTGGCAGTCAGAAGAATCAACATATGAACGCAATGGCTGGCACCATGGCGACTTTCATTATAAACGACGTGCGCGCTGGTATTCTGAGCCGTTCGGCCTTTCACTTTATCCTCGGGAAGCGCGGAAGTTGTTCTTGTTTCTATTACCGCGTCGCCGTGTTCTTACGCACTCGCATTCTTCTACTTCCTTTGTATATCTCCTGACTTTATCTGATGGTTCGCGCGCGAAGGACGATGCATATTCAGGAAACTAGGACACAACTCTTGCTACTACGAGACTCTGAGCGAACTGCAAGCCGGCTTGCCAGTGAAATGATTGATCGTGAGCCCCCCTTCGCAATCAGTTGTACACCTAGATCACTTACCAAACCGCAGTCCACTATTCTCCGCCCCGCTATCAATGCATGTCAGTTTCAGCTTCTATAGCGGATGGTGAACGTCAATCGCACCTCAATCTATCAAGCACCAAAGGCGCTAACTGTATACCCAGCTTCCTGGGCCTTTCTCTTTTCTTCGTCGCTGGCGAGCCCCTGTAAGCTGTTAGATTTGTCGAACCGCCAATATAGGACTACAATCACCAAGTAGACCCTGCTGAAGAGCTCAGCCCTAAGCTCGGCATCACAGATGCCGAGTTTGTGGAGGAAGTCGGTGATGACATCTGGGAAGCAGTTGATGCAAGGGCAGAGCTAAGACGTTGTCATCAGCATGGTGACAGATAGGTTCGAAGAGCGGGTTACTGTACTTCGCTTGTGGGGATGCAGCCCAGAACGCACGAAACGCTGCCAATGACCACACACTTTGCAAGGCAAACGGAGGCCGAGGCTACTGTACTGAAACACTTCCATCCATCGCACCCTCCCTTGGCGAGACCATCAAAAACGACTGGGCCGTCTACACGAGTATAACCGATGTCAGCAGCGTACTCGGGGAAAACGAGAGTACGTACATTCTTTATGGATCGCAAGTTCGAAGTTGTCGGACACGCCCATGTTCAAGGCATTGTTCCCCGGATTGACCGCGGCGGTAGTTCCGAAGACGGCGCATGCAGCGAGGAGGACTGATATAAAACGCATCCTGTTACAGCAGTATTCAGCAGGTAGAAGGTGAGTATCGATGCTCGGGCTGAGTATTCGAGGTCCATTCAGGACGTATTTATACACATTCGAGGAGAGGTCAACGAGAGGTCCTTGAAGTTGCCCTGCCCAACAATGATCAACGTAACCCGAATAGAGGTATTCGGCTCCCAACTTAGGGCTGGAACTCGGAACTCAGCGCACCCCGAATAGCAGTTCGACATTCGCCAGGGCTTGAAGCTTGAAATAAATATGATGGACGTCGGACCACAAGAGACCAATAGAAGAAGGTATTTCCATAAGTATTGGCGAGTAAGCATCACTTGCTTCCTGGGATTCATGATGCTAGCTGGTCTTACGTCCTGAATAGTGCCGCAAACTTACTACCACCAAGGATATACTGTCTGCGACATTCTGCAATTGTTCTAAGACGTTGTCATCAGCATGGTGACAGATAGGTTCGAAGAGCGGGTTACTGTACTTCGCTTGTGGGGATGCAGCCCAGAACGCACGAAACGCTGCCAATGACCACACACTTTGCAAGGCAAACGGAGGCCGAGGCTACTGTACTGAAACACTTCCATCCATCGCACCCTCCCTTGGCGAGACCATCAAAAACGACTGGGCCGTCTACACGAGTATAACCGATGTCAGCAGCGTACTCGGGGAAAACGAGAGTACGTACATTCTTTATGGATCGCAAGTTCGAAGTTGTCGGACACGCCCATGTTCAAGGCATTGTTCCCCGGATTGACCGCGGCGGTAGTTCCGAAGACGGCGCATGCAGCGAGGAGGACTGATATAAAACGCATCCTGTTACAGCAGTATTCAGCAGGTAGAAGGTGAGTATCGATGCTCGGGCTGAGTATTCGAGGTCCATTCAGGACGTATTTATACACATTCGAGGAGAGGTCAACGAGAGGTCCTTGAAGTTGCCCTGCCCAACAATGATCAACGTAACCCGAATAGAGGTATTCGGCTCCCAACTTAGGGCTGGAACTCGGAACTCAGCGCACCCCGAATAGCAGTTCGACATTCGCCAGGGCTTGAAGCTTGAAATAAATATGATGGACGTCGGACCACAAGAGACCAATAGAAGAAGGTATTTCCATAAGTATTGGCGAGTAAGCATCACTTGCTTCCTGGGATTCATGATGCTAGCTGGTCTTACGTCCTGAATAGTGCCGCAAACTTACTACCACCAAGGATATACTGTCTGCGACATTCTGCAATTGTTCTACACGAACCGTTGTTGCAATCTTTGCTTTCTTGCCGTTGGTATTTTCTAGTTGTCGCCACAGTTCGCAATTACGCCGCTGGTACGCGTCCAACAAGGAATGCAAGTCGACGTCAATCACCACTACTTTCTCAAGCCCATGGTCGTCAACTCACGAAATGTGGGCCGTTGATCGCAAACTCTTCCATTCCAAGGCTGTTTTTAGCTAGACCACGTTTGCCAACGCATGCGGAATATGGACCCAGGTCACGGAGCATTCAGTGAACGACCATCGGGAACAGTCCTTCTTTCGTAATGCAGTGCTGCCGTATACTCAGTTGGACGTTGGACATTACAGCAGCCGTATCCTGGGGCCCGCGTAGCTGAGAATATGTGGTTTTGTTTGTTGTCGGGCCTCGTTACAAGTCCTCAAAGTAAGCGAGTCTTCACCAAGTCTCAACTGGTGCTGAAAGCCCCACTTTCATCATCTCCATCCGTGCTGGGTTACGGCTGTTCTGAAATGCGTAGTTTCATCACGTTGGATGGCCCTACTTCATCTGCTCCAAATACACTGGTCCATGATCTATTTCCATGAAGCCTTGAGAGTTCCATCGTTTCGAGCTTGCATGACAGGTGCGTCTTAACAGCGTATACCAGGTCTCAAACACTGTCGCTGAGATATCTACCGCGGACACGGGCTGAATCCTCGCGGATCAAGGCAAATATTTCGAATGATTGGTCTCGTAAGATGTACAATGGAGGCCCACTGCACCCGACTTCCTGTAGCTCCCTGGAATGAGGTGACATGCCGGTGCGTTACTCGTATTCACCTCGGGTACCTCTTCGCTGATGGCCATATCACATCTAGAACCATGACAATGGCACAAACCACTCTACCCCAATAATTGCAGATGGGCGCAGTAAGCGTTCATCTTCCCTTTCAAGTTTCAGCTCAAACCAACACTCATGTCGAAGCCAGAGGGTACATACTTCTTTTTGATCTATCTAGCTCTGCGGAAACGAGATGTCGAACTCGCCCCTCTAAGACTACATTACGGGGAATTGGGCCCTTCCCGCGGCACTACAACGTTAATATGCAGAGTCAAACCTTCTACGATACACACAATTTTCCTCGGTCCGATCAACGCACTTGTCCCCGACGGGCTCAACAGCACACATCTACGCTGCTATATTAGAGGAACCTGGACTCCTCATATCTCTCAGTCCGCAGACACTGAACCGAATAGGGTCCATATCCCGTCGTCCAACCCCCATAAACCCTCCGTGAGTACCATACCGCGCTGGGTACTCTTGTAACAAGCTTCGTACTGAAGCTTCCTCATGAGTTTGATCTACTCACTTGGCTGGTCCTTCGTCCTTTCTTTCCAGCGCTATGAACGGAAGTTCATGCTGCTCGATCCACCCGTTCACGGCACACGACCGCGCGTTTAGAAGGGATCTCGCTCATGTTTGCGACTCCATGATTACAATGCAGTTCCGGAACGTGAGGTGGTGAATGATGAATCTCGATACAAAGGTAACAAGCGAAGACGAACAAGATACATACAAGTGTAGAGAATACAAGAGAATATGAAAGAATATGGGTGTCGCTTTAAAGGCACTGAGAGTAATAATCTAAGAATACGCGATTAGCGTCGAAGTAGACATAAGGAAGAGCCGGAGCGTACCGTTCAAAGCTGTGCAAACGAATGGGGCGACACTGGGGTAAAGAACGAACGATTAGCGACCGCTCCGACGCATTCCACATGAGCGAACGCACCATCCTGTAGCTCCGGAGTATCCAATACCTCCACACTGACCGAACTGCACGACAGTTCCGGGAGCAGCTGTTGAAGAGGGCGCGTTGGTGGTGGCGGGGGAGGTCGGGACGGCTGTCGAACCGGGGTTTGGGTTCGAGGGAGGAGCAGAGGCAGCGCCGTACAGAGGAGGGCCTGGGATTACGTAGGTCATTTGAGATGTTGCGGCTTGGGTGTAGAGGTCGATTGTGACTAAGAAGGGTATCATAAGAAAACATAGAACCTTGTTCATGAAGGGGGTGGACGCGTACTTCCTGGATCAGAAGCCTTGTAGGCTCCGGGGAACGAAACTAGCTCCGCAGCTGTAGGAGCCCGCGAACCACCTCCGGTGATCGTGATTTGCGCGCATTCCGGGTAGAATTGCTACAGAACATGTCGATAAATACTATTAACTGAGAAAATGAGAAACTTGGTACGCACGGCAGGCATGGAATGCAAAGCGATGGTCTCGAATCTGATCAAGTAACTGCCAGAGGGCACGGAGGCGGGGATGGTTGAAGTCCAGCTGTTATTCTGGGCGATCATTTTGCCTGCTGCCCATGTCCCAGCGCCGACAGATCCAGAGAGCAAGCCTGCTTGGTCGATCTTGAACTATAGCGCACCACGGAAAGTCGTTAGAGGGGGACAAGAGCGAAGAGAGGGAACAGGGAGGCGACGTACCCATTTAAGCGAGTTCGCGTTCACGCTCGTGCACGTAGATCCAGGGCATTGGGCGAGGTAGGTGAGCTGAAAGCGAATACAAATTTACATTCGTCAGTATACAACTCAGCGTCGAGAAAGAAGTGCAACTTACGACTGGGCCGGTGTCGTGTGGCCAAGTGTTCCAGAACGCGGTGATGGGGGAGCCCGCAGCGACGGTGGCAGTGAGCTGGCCAGCGGGGGATGTACCGTCATCGTTGCACGCAAGAGTGTTTACAGTAGGGTCTTGTATCGGGTTGCTAAGATAACCCACATATCAGATTACCGAGCGTGCTATCGAGCATAGGTTCACGGCAGAGTAACTCACTATGTGTCCCAAGGTCGCTGAATACTGGACTGACCCACGGGGCTATTGTACGCTTTCCATCCGTCGTACCATGTTCCGGCGATGGAGTAGGATAGAACACCGCCGTGAGCGAGGGTACGGGGTACCAAAGCAGATGCGACGACAAGGGCTGCTGCGGAAAGACCAAGCATAGCTGGAGGTTGAACGGGCTACTAAGAAGTAAGTGCTCGTCGTCTTCGGACTTTGTGTTGAATCAGAATGACATACGACGAACGGGTTTATATACGCTCACCTCGCAGCCAGGGCTAAAAACAACCCGACACACGACCTGGAGATGCCGTCCATCGTTGCCGATGGTGAGTATCTGCTTTCCACGTTCCACGTTGAGACGTCTGATTTGGATTCTTCCGTAGGCGGGGAGAGTCGCATAAACGTCGCTTCAGTCAAAAGCGCAAGTATGCTAAATGTCGGATCAATGATGGTGGACATGTGAACGGAAGAGCGTATGAAGTGAGCGTGGCGGCATTAGCATAGAGGGACGGAAACACTACGGATCGTTCTGTTCTAATTTTGTCGCTCTTCCTAGAGGGTGTTGCGAAATTGACGTTGGCGTTGACGCCGCGTGATGTTATCGAGGCTAGAGATTCTCCGGAGGCGAACCATAACCAGAGTGTGGGGTGACAAATGAGAAGACAAATATAAAAATAGAGCAGTCCCAGACGTGGATCAACAACTGCAACACGCTTAAATGGTTTTGCACGTTACATTGTAGTGGGGAAACAAGCGACGAAGCTACGACCCGAGGGTGTGCCCGTAGGTAATGACCATGCGATGATGCTGACTACAAGAAGACGGCACGGAGGCTTCTCGGAAATTGGAGGGAGGAGCATCACGCGCTTTTCGACCAAGGTGGGTATGGCAAGTTTTGCGCGCGACAGGCCGGGACAAGTATCTAGGATCCAGAAACGGTTTGTTCATTGTACCACGTTCGTTGGAAAGCATCGCCGCGGGTGGGGTATGGTAACTCATCTGGCCACTTCTAGTACCCTTGTATCACTCCACAGTAAACCCACGTCTTACCTCCTCGTAGCTTCCCCCCACGGTTGGGGCTCTACCTATTTACGCGCTTCTACGCGTGCTGATCATCCGCTGCTCGTCGACTTTCACGACGCGCCGCCATGCTTTCACAGTGTTCAGTGTTTACACTTCCGCTAATCTCGTAGAGGCACCCTATTGAGGCATTAGAGCTTTGCCTTAAACTATAGGTATTCAGCATCGCGCAGAACTCTTGAACGACAATACGTACGGGTTGGTGGCTACTTCCATCCCATCTGCGGTTCAATGAACCTTTGTCCCAAGATCCATGGAATGTAGAGTCCAACGAGCAACTGAGATAGAAAGACTCCCCGGACAGGGTTGTAGAAAGAGATCGCAAGGCGAAATTGTCCGGGAAAGCGGATGCGACGAAGAGTAGCTCTCAAAGTTAAAATACAACGAAGAAACACGGCGACGGCCTGGGAATCAAGACGAAAAGTCTCGGTGATCAATAGCTAAAATTCGCGAGGGGCGGTCGGACATACACTAGATTCTTCTGAATTGTAACGCAAATTAGTCCTGCATAGACATCCCTGCACCGCACCACGCGCCGCGCCAGCTGGAACGACAATGGGGCGGCTTATAGCACCAGCGAACGGGGGATACCGAGCCGAAATGCTGGCTCCGGGCGAGGTCTATTGCGATGCGACTCGGGGTTGAAACGTTGAAGGAAGGAGGTCGCAGTATCATGAACACCCCAACGACAGCAGTAGTCCGGGGGACGAGCATTTCCTCCAGTTTTACGTGCGCAGGAGCGGCGCCCATGGTCATAAGGAGGCTGCAAGATGGGTGCGGCCGGTATGTTCTACAAATCAAGGTATAGATCGACTCAAATAACAGAACGTCGACGGCACGTACCGCAAAAATTTACCCGTATCTGTCCCTTCGCTCGACAAGATCTCAGTACAAGCTCCCAGACGCGTCAGGCATCAAATATGGACAGAGGAACCACCCATGTTTGCCGCGGATCTCGAACTACCCAGCGTAGCTTGTAGTAATATTGGTCTGTCGTTGGCCATTTGTCTGCTGTAGAAAACGTGCACTGTAGAAAACGGGAGCTCGAAATCGCAAGGCAGACGTGAACAAGGGCGTACTTGTTCCAATCAGACTGCCCCAATCGCATCTATGCGCCCTTAGCCCCAGTGTGGATTACACCGAATCGGCTTCAGAGACTACCGGCTTCGATGAGGGGTGTTTTGTCACAAGGATGAAATTCCAGATGAATATGTGGTTCCGAACGGATGGCCGGCGGTCCTTGATGCTTGATGCTGGGGGGCAGCGATGGAGGCAAGGCGAGCGAACAGCAGGTGGGCGTCAATCCGAAGTCCCGGAGCGATCTTCGTGAGAACTAATTACTGACTATGGTAACCCCTGGATTTGTCGGAAGGCTTGAAGGAGCGGCATTCGCCCAAAATACTGCGCGTATACACGCTCCCGACATAGCTCTGAGTTGTAATACTACTCGAGGTTGGGATCCTCAATCTAGGAGCCCGACAAGTTGTCCGTTAATCGCCCCGCCGCTTCGAAGTAAACGGAATTATCATCAAGCATCTAGCACGTACTCCGGACGTGCAGGAGATAGCGATCCACCGACTACAAGGCATACAACTCTCCAGTATTGGCGTAGTCCAAGGGCGCGATCGAGACCTGGTACGGCATGGAGCGGATTATCGAGAGACATCTCTCGGCCGCCTGCCAGCGCACCTGCAACATCACTACTCATGAGGCTGCAGCACATACGAAGGAGAGGAAAAGTAGATCGCCAGATGAGGGAGACTTTTCTGCATGAACCAAAGTGACGCCTGAGCAAATATGCCGATGGACATCCCGTTCATTCGAAGGTGATAGATCACTGTCCTCGACGCAGACAATCTGCTTCCTTGCGAAGCGCCGCCTGAGTCACTCGGACAAAAGTTTCTTGTGCTCGAGTGGGGGCGTGTTGGTGCTTTTGTAGCACTGCATGTTTCCACTGGCGACACTTCGATGCACTCCGTGTGAGAGAATTCAAGGCGATAAGGCGGAGGAGAGACTTACAGAAAATCTATGTCTGTGAAGCGTGTACTGGGCTCAAAATGCAGACTGAATTTGGCGAAATCTCTTACCAGTCCGTCAATAATTCTTTATTTGATCTTTTAGGATGTGGATTGTAAAGGGTGCAGTAAAATCTCGAAAGGGGAAGCATACCGTAGAGGTCTATACTGAGCGGATCCGAATCCGATGAGTCGGTCCACGGAGAGTCGTCGCCATCCATTGCAGGATATTCGAAAGAAAAGTACAAACATATCGGAGTTTGTAACTAGCTCTCAGAGTCACAATCGCTTGAACTCGCGGCTCCTCCGCAGAAGAAAAGACAGCCGACCGGGTTTTCTAGGCCTGTGTACACTGGCATACCAAAGATCTGGCTGCTGTCGACTTCATTCTGCTCACTTTCCGTTTGTCCAACTCGTATCGATTGCGCCTTCAAAGTTTCACCAGAAGTAGCGGCGCGTGACGGTGAAGTTTCTTCGTCGTCGCGTTCGATCGACATATAACTTTTGTGATCTACATAACATGCGCATGACCCCGTCCGTTGCCCTCCCTTACGAGCGATTGTATTCTCATCATCCTTGACGTCCAACTCTACGCCCCCGTTCCGAGCTGCCTTACCTTCTGTTCATGCAGTATGCTCACCGTGGAAAACGTTGCTGATGAGCATATACGCGCAGCTGCGAAGGACCGAATGGCCTCCGTCACCCTCTGGTAGAGGCGATCGTTCGAGTTCTTTCTTGAGATACAAGATCGTTAACTTGTATCCTGGTGCCCAGCGAGCGGTCCATGTGCGTCCTAAGTAACGGCAATCTCTCTCTCCCCAGTACATGCTCGCCGGTGATGCAGTACCCATATATACACTTTGTTGTTTGTCGAGAAAAGGCTGGGATCACGAGCCCCCACTCTTCCACCACCGTCCGCCGCAGCCATGGAAGTACTATGGCACTCGAAAGTCCGCACAGACCCGTACTTCATACACCGCGCTCGACAGAATATCCGAGTGCTGAAGATGTATGTAAGTATGTGCAAGGAGCCAACGGCACGCTGGAAACTTGGTGCGTTCTTCTCAGCATTTCTCTTCTCGTTCTGCCCACGTAGATCTGGTCGTTGATGCGTGCTGCTGTAGTTCATCGTATGCATCGCCAGTCCGTTGGGGTTCTCAGGGCTCTGCCCGTGCAGTTCTTTTACCATGAGCTGATTCGACCTAACAGCGCGAAAACTTGATCCCTAGAGCTTCACACCTCCGTGACCTCATCTCATATGCGTATTTCTCGCTCGCAGTCGAGGCCGCTAGCCACCCGGAACGAAGCAAACCGAATCGCTCTCCACAGCTTCTCCCCAGCGCCGTCGAAATGTCCATCATGTGAAGTGAAGCAACCTCATCGCAGATCCAGTCGTATCGTCTTACACTCTGCTGATTCAGAGCCAGCGTCCCTGCTCCCCGGTCGTCTATTGTCGCTCCCTCCTGCCTCCCATGTCCGTTTTCACCAACGTCGTGCGCAATCGCACAATTTCTTACGGTCTTGGTGCTGAATGACGCTACAAGGCCTGCCCATTTGATTTCATCGAACGTAGGGCTCAAGTAACCGTCTCGTGTACGCCATATCGCAAGCTCAAGTAAACATTATTGATATATGTGTCGGTTATTGGCATCATTTCGCCCTGGATAAAAATAGCGACGTTTGCGGTTATAAATTTACATTTTCGATATTGACTCCGATTGAAATAAAAGGGAGGATTCCTTGTTTTCAGACTTTCTCATCAACATCTTCGTCCTCGTCGCCGTCGACGTGGGTTCTCTCCTTCCCGGCCTTTTTTGACATACATACCTATTTCCAAAGTTTAAATCGTTTTCGAGACCATGTCTCCCGTCACTCTTTCAGTCGCACTCTTGGCCATCGCGGCCACCTTCTCCAACTCCCTTGCCAACGCGCAGGACGGCACCGTAGCAACCTTCCCCGCTACGCCTCTTGCGTCGAAGCACTTTGCCTACCCCACTGGACTTGTAAGTAAACGTACTTTCCCTTGCCGCCAAGACCATACTCAAGAGAATCTTAGCCATACCAAGCCGATTCCGAACATCTCCTTCGAGGAACCCAGACCGGCTACAACAAATGCAACTCAACCACGGAGGGGCAAAACTCGCTTTGCCAGACTTCTTTCGTGAATAGCGCTGATGGTGAGTGCTCGTCGTCGACTGTCGAGGTTTCTGCCGTGGAACGGCCGACTGATGCCATGGGCAGATTTCTGTCTTTGGGCGCCCATTGAGCCCAACTCATTGATTTCGAACACGGAGGGCGAGGAGGTCGCGTGGTGTACCAAGCCCGGACGCGGTACTCGCGTCATCCCAGAGGGTACCCTCAAAGGCATCCAGTTCATGCGCACGCCCGACTACGTCCAAGTCGTCGGCTTCATCGATCAGACCAAGATCAATATCGCTGATGGCGATTTTGGTGGTGAGCTCGACCCTCATGGTGCCGATTTAGTGAGTGGTGTCAACTATCAATCACCTGCTGGCGCTGACTCGAGATCGATGTAGCGCGGCAACCCTCTTGGTGGTTTGATGTACTCGAATGCCTGGTCCGGCAACAACAACACCTTCCAACAAGTCATCGAATGGCATAAGTACGTCTTTCTCTGCCCTTACCGCCATTCTTCCATCTCATTTCCGTTAGCTTCATGGGTGGCAATGCGTTCTGCATCAAGGTCTGCGATCCCTCCAAGTCGCACGCAGCCGACTACTGTCAGCACATCTTCGACCGTATCGGATGCGCGTACAACGCCCCCAACAACGCTCAGACAGGCGTCTTCGAGTCTTGCCAAGGCGAGAACCAGGACTTCCCGGGTGTCTATACCACCAACGGCCAAGTCGTCACGTACACCCAACCTCCTGAGTCCCTCGGAGCCATCTCCACCATGCCCTACCAGCCGAGGGTCCCCGCCTCCAGCAACTGCGTGCAGTTCCAGAGCACGGCGCTGTTCGCCGCCCTTGCCAGCGTCACAGCTGCGCCAGGGGTGTCCTCAAGCTCAAGCACCAGTGCCTCGGTCTCTGCGACCGTTACTGGTTCCGCGACCGGCTCCGCCGCCGTCAGCTCTGTCACCGGCACCCGTGGTGGATCTGCTGCGTCTTCGGGAACGCCCTCTGTCACTGCCCAAGGCGCCAACGCGACCACCAACGACGCTAGTGTCGTTGTCATGTCCGGATTGGTGTCCTTCATCGGCGTTGTCTTCTCCGCCCTCTTCTTGTCATGAAATCTGGACTATATATTAGTTTCTTCATGACTTGCGACGACTGCTACGTTATGGTGTTCGCGCCCACTCCTATTTGGAATTTTCGCTCCCTTTACCCTACCTACCGCGACTTACTCAGCTTATATACCTTCGTATCTACCAATGTGTCCTTTTGATTTAATTGCGAGTCTTCTCGCGCCTGCGTTGAAAGTTGATAGAAGACGTGTTATCAATATTATCGCTCGAATTTGTGGACAGGTGAAATCCGACGGAGATGTAGTTGTTCTCGCGGCGACCCTGAATTTCACCGGTCATTCACGCTGACTGAAGTGAAGGGAGCTAATCGTGGGGTCTACTCGCGAGCGCCTCCAACGTCAACTTCTTTCACCAAGACCACCATCATCGTCTCCGCACCCACTGCCACGTCTACCACTGAGATCAAGCCCATCGCCCACACTCTCAAGTCTCGACTGTGAAGACAGCGCGAAGTTGGACACACGATACGAGGAGATACGATCAAGGAAATCAGTGATTGTCGATTATAAGGGTTTCGAATTCGGAAAAAGACAGGAGGTTCGTGGTTCGAGACGCAGCGCGCGATCACGGTGCGTGTGCGTTCGTGCCGTGAGTTCTACGCAACCTTGAACTGAAACAAGAGTTAGTTACCAACCGGATTCGGACACGGGCTTCTTGGCTAGGGCAGTGAGGTGGGCGGCGGTTCTCTCAGGATATATCTCGTAGCGCTCAGCGCCCATCATCTAGCTTCTTTCTTCCAACAGATAGCTAGCACGACTCGAGGAACTGGACACATACAAGAAAGGAACGACTACGGAAATAACAACAAGCTCATACTACTGCAACCACAATTACACCGAAGACGATGTCGTCGACCAACAAGAAAGGAGCCAAGATTCGCAAGGCACTGAAGTCCGCTGCTCGACCGCTGGCGCGCATCAAAGGGAGTGGGAGGAACGGGTTTTCGCCGCTGCCAGGCGAGCAGCCGGTCGTGATATGCCGATTGCAGGTGCTGGGATGTACGGACGTTTTGGCGAAGGACAGCAATGGGTTCAGCGATCCGTGAGTCATCCTTGTTGTCACGGCTTTTGCACCGTTTACGGTCGTGCAGCTTCGTGGTGGTATCCATCCTGAACACGCGGCACCAGACCCCCGTAGCGAAGAGGACGGTCAACCCGGTGTACGCAGCCAAGGACGCGACGTTCGACTACCCCCTTTATCTGTCACTAGCAGATAAACTTGGCGTTGTGGAGTTCATCGTGTGGGACAAGGATTTGATGTCGAAGGACTACTTGGGAGAGGTATCGCTTCCTCTGGAGGACTGGTTCGTTGATCGGGTGAATGGGACAGATAGGGCATTTGCGTTCGACGATTCGGGCAATCAGGTGCGTGTCCTTTATCTTCCACCATGTCCACCTGTTCATTCCAAGTTCATTGCTCTAGCCGTTCTCAATCAACCTTGATTCGACGAGAGCCAATACCCACGCGACTGGTTCTGTCAAGGTTAAGCTCGGGTTCGTATCGCCCAATCCTGCCATTCCGGCAGACTTCCATGATGTGTTCTCTGAGCTTGTGAAGCGATCGAGGCCATCCTTGGTTTCTGCCCCGCCGGTACTTATGTTCGCTTCTTGTTCTACGTTGGTTTTGCTGACGGTCACGTAGACCGAGGGAGTTGGTACCGTACGATCGCACAACGCGGCGCTGGATCTAGAAGATGACGGTGGATTGAGCTCGGAGTCCTCCGACGAGGAAGAGGACGAAGAAGAAGTCTCAGACTATACAACCGCAACATCTTCACCACCGACTCCTCCCACCCCTTCCGAAGAGAAGGCAGCAACAATGAAGCTTCAGACGTCCGGACCGAAGCCTATTCCTCCCCATCTCGACCTCCCCGCATCTATTTCGGGAGACTTGGGTTCACCCACTACCCCTACGCCTGCTGGGATGAGCAAGACACCAGTTCCACCACCCACTGCTACCCCGGTCCCTACGACGGCGAAGTCGAGCGGGTTCATCCCGAAGATGAAGTTCAGGCGGGCGTCGTCGAATGTTACTTCGTCAACTGCGACGGCAAGTACTCCCAGCACCAGCACCCCCAGTACGCCGTCGGCTACCACGCCATCATCCTCAAACCTCGACGTCGGCGCCGCGTCGACGGGGAAGAAGAAGCGTTTTAGGAAGAACAAAACCCACGGGGAATACCACTTCGGCGCGTCGAATGATATCGTTGGGATTGTGATGCTGGAGATTCATGGTGCAGACGACCTACCCAGGCTTAAGAATAGTGAGTGATTTCTGCTCGTGCTACGTCAATATCCTTATCTTCCGTTCAGTGACGCGTACAGGATGGGACATGGACCCATTCGTTGTCATCTCCTTCGGCAAGAAGGTATTCCGTACACGCGTCATTCGGCACTCCCTCAACCCCGTGTGGGACGAGAAGCTCCTGTTCCATGTTCGACGATACGAGACAGCCTTCAAGGTTCAACTGAGCATTCTCGACTGGGACAAGCTTTCCTCCAACGACCACGTCGGCGACGCCAGCTTTGATGTCAGCGACTTGATTGAAGGCGCGCCGCAACCGGATCCCAATACCGGGCTCTACGCCGCGATCGGGGCAGAAGGACATCCGATGAAGGAGTATAAACTACCGCTCGCCACCGAGAAGGATGTCGCTTGGGAAGCCAGGCATAAGCCTGTTATCACCGTCAAGTATGTCTTCGATTTCCCTCTTGACCAGGGGCTGCGGCTAATCGATATCTTTCAGAGCGAAGTATCAGCCATATGCTGCCTTGCGTCAGCAATTCTGGCGTCAATACATCGGGCAATACGACACCGACGACACGAGGGCCATCTCTCATCTAGAGCTGACCTCGATGCTTGATTCCCTCGGGTCGACCCTCTCTCGTAGTACTGTTAACTCGTTCTTCACGCGCCATGGGAAGGATCCGCGTTCCGATGAGTTAACTATGGACGAAACCATTCAGTGCTTAGAGACCGAACTCAACCGACCAGACAGCGAGAAGCGACGCGTAGACGAGGAAGATAGTGCTCCAGATACGAGCATTAGCGCCACACCAATCCTCACCGCCTCCGATAACAAGGGCCAGGGCATTACCCTCGATAACCTCGATTTCTCGGGCCCATCGCATAGCTTTAACAACGTCGGATATGTTGATGAGGCCAAGCTTCCTCCACCTCCGGCGTATAGCACTGAGCCCGCGGAAATGAAGCTGAAGGACGCTGCCCGGGGCGGTGGCGCTGCAGCTGGACATCAATACTCGTCGTCTGAGGACGTTGAAGAGGACTCATCTGGGTCTGGATCTCCAGCCGGTGCTGCCGCTGCTACCACTGCTCCTCCCACGACGAAGAAAGGCCGTTTCAGGCGGAAGAAGAAAGCCACGACTGACAGTACCGCGGCTGCTGCCATCGCGAACGTCACCGAAGATCCGTTCGAGCGTGTCATCAACGTGAAGAATTGCCCACTATGCCACCGTCCTCGTCTGAACTCCAAGGCGGAGATGGACATCGTCACGCATCTAGCTATCTGCGCGAGCCAGGACTGGGGGAGGGTGGATAGAATCGTCGTCGGTAACTTTGTGACGGCCAGTCAAGCGCAGCGGAAGTGGTACACCAAGATTATTGGGAAGATTAGTAGTGGTGACTATAGGCTTGGAGCGGTAAGCGTTAACTCTGTTTTGTTGGTTCTGTGTACTCTGAAGAGTGATGTGTAGAATTCCGCCAATATCATTGTGCAGAATCGGACGACTGGGCAGCTTGAGGAGGAGAAGATGCAAGTCTACGTACGGCTTGGGATACGCCTGCTCTACAAGGTGAGTATAATGCATTGCCTTACCCGCTAATGATGTTGGATAACCTCCGTTTTCTGTCTAGGGTGCGAAGAGTCAGATGGAGGGTGGTAGAGGTAAGTTAGTTTCTCATCGAATGTCTTTTTCTGCTAAGCATGCCGTTCAGCTCGTGGGCTCCTGAAGTCTCTATCTATCAAACAAGGATTGAAGTATGACGCCCCTCAATCAGCCGCCGATATCCCAGGTTTCATCGAGTTCCATAACCTCAAAGTCGACGAAATCTTGGACCCGTTGGACTCGTTTAGTGGGTTCTTTGCCCTCCTACGCATAGCTTCCATTGACTGACCTTGCGCACAGAGACCTTCAACGAGTTCTTCTATCGGTATTTACTGCCCTCGGATGATTAATCTGCTCTGTCTAACGCCAGTTTCAGGAAACTCAAAAAGTCCGCTCGACCTATCGAGCAGCCCGACAACCCTTACCGTTTGGTCAGCGCTGCGGATTGTCGCATGATGGCTTTCGAGACCGTCAGCGACGCTACTCGTCTATGGATCAAAGGGCGCGAGTTCACGGTTGCTCGCCTACTTGGCGATGTGTATAGAGCCGAAGCTGACAAGTATACCGGTGGCGCCCTAGCAATCTTCCGCCTTGCACCACAGGATTATCACCGTTTCCATTCTCCGGTTGACGGGACGATTGGACCCATGACTTACATTGACGGCGAATACTACACTGTCAATGTGAGCATTTCTTCCTTTTTTTACTTTTTCATTGCCTAATATCATATGTAGCCTCAAGCCATTCGCACGGCGTTGGATGTCTATGGAGAGAATGTCCGGAAGATCGTTCCCATCGACAGTCCGCAATTCGGTCGTGTCATGGCGGTCTGCATTGGTGCAATGATGGTCGGAAGTATCAAGACTACGATGAACGAAGGCGACTTCGTCAAGCGGGGTGATGAATTCGGTTACTTCGCATTCGGTAACATATAATCCTTCCCCCGACACTTCCTGTCGACTGATTATTGTCTTCACTCGTCAGGTGGCTCAACGATTGTAATCCTTTTCGAAAAGGGTGCCGTAAAGTGGGACGAGGATCTGATTATCAACGGTAAAGCGTCTCTAGAAACCTTAGTTCGTGTCGGCATGGGTATTGGAACGGGCCGTCAGGCTTAAATATATATACGTACTAATTCTCTTGTTTCTCCTGTCAAGGTGGATTTGTACCATATAAAATATTCAGCTATATCAATAGAGTGGAGATAATAATTGAAGACCATGTCTCACTAATTCGTTCTCTCTTCTTCGATATCCTGTCTACCTTCACGCAAATGGCTGGAAGACTTGTCCTTGCCCTCCGCAGTTTTGGCCGTTACATACGACGTCTATGTCGACGCCGGAGGAGAATTGGCCTGCACTCCCCGTACGTTAACGCGGCGGAAGGCGAGTGAACTTCATCTTGTAAGCTCACCAAATTCTTCATCGAACGGGGCGCTACAGCCAAGGTGCGTCGAATCGCTGAGGAGCTAACCTCAATTCGTAGGAATGATCTTCGCGATAAACCCTGGGCCCGAAGGCGATGCTCAGTCGTTGAAAGCTGCCCGTGACCCCGCTATCAACGGCACGGCGAGGGCGTCGTCCTCTGTTGCTGCTAGCTCCGCTACATCCTTGTCTGTGGACACGCCACCGCGACTATCACGCAAGGCCAGTCGGTTTGGACTACGACGTATACGAATTACGACGACGCGCCCAACCCACCACCCCTGGCCCACAGCCAGTGGAACACAGGATAATCGTCGGTGCTAACAGCGAGTTCGTCTTTACGTCGGGACCGATCGTGCCGTTCGGAGGGCGCCCTCGGACAGTGCAACATGGCCTCATATGTGGCGTTACGCTTCAGGATCTATATTTACTACAAAGTTCGCAAACATCTCTACGGAGTCTCCATAACTATCTGGAATATGAATCATTTGTCCATCAGCACCTCGCTCGCAAGGCTTTGAATGGTGGCGTCGATGATAAGGATGACATCCGAGTGTGACATCTTTTTCTGAGCCCGTTGGGGAACTGCACCGGCGACACTTAGAGGAATTGGCTTGGCGCCTGCTACATAGTTTGCGCCGACCATCATTCCCAACCAGTCCATGAAGTCGGCGATAGCTTCTGGGACGAGTCCTTCTATACCATTTTCTCTCAAGTCGAACACGCCCAGTGAACGACGCTGGGTCAGCACGGTATCGAGTTTCAGAGCGCCGAATGATTGGTCGTACGTCGTTTTGATAGC